>JAYJME010001942.1:0-14879 GCA_036873775.1 Costaria costata
CACCCCCTCAGCCCTACAGTTATCTCACTCTGTTTTCCTTCAAAATAACTACATATCCTTAGTATGTATCATTCATCGAATCATGCATGCCCAGCGTTTGTACACCTCCCGAGGTCCATGGATGTCAAATCTTCTTCCCCTCAATAATTATACTCTATTTTACATTCCAAAACACGTAGTACGCGCGATCGAAGTATCCCACGCAGCTTGCTAAGTTGAGATTCGCCGAAATCCTCGATCTCACAGCTGACGTTTTTTTCTTCTATCATATTCCCCAATAGGTTACACAAAACACGTTGTACGCGCGATCGAAGTATCCCACGCAGCTCGCAAAGTTGAGATTCGACGAAATCCTCGATCTCACAGCTTACGTTTTTTTTCTATTGTAAAATATATATATATACCTCTCCTCGAAACCAAAATCAAATTAAACATATCAAAACAATATATTAATTAGTTTTTGGTCTCGAGGAGAGGCATGCGAAGTTATTGCGTAATATTTTTTGGTTTCGAGGAGAGAATAACTTGGATGAAACTATTCATATACGTTGCCTTATTGTAAGTCTCGTTCTTTGTTATTAAAACAGCAGATATACAATCTGGTAGAGTATTAAAAATATACTTCAGTATATGAATAGCTTTTGGTTTCGAGGGAAGATATACAATAGTTGTTTTTTTGTTCATTGTTTCGTTTTTTGTTTTTGTGTTTTGGGCGATGGAGGGGGGATTTATTTATCATACTTTTCCAAGACTCCAATTAGTTTCCAAGGGGAGGTATATGTGTTTTTTTTGTGTTTGAGCGAAGGAGGGGAGATTTAATTGTTCCACGCGAAAACAAGACATTCATTTGGTTTTGGTTTCGAGTAGGTTATGTATTAATTCATCGTATAATACGAAGACGTTATTTAGTTTTTGGTTTGTTTGGTTTAATGTTGTCTTGGTTTTAATACATTAATTAGCTTGTAAATTTCGAGAAGCGGTATGCTTTGGTTTAACATTGCTTTGGTTTTAGTCGAGGGAAGGGGCATTTTATTTATCAAATTATTTATATTAATACGAGCTGGTTCCAGCGACAAGCGTGATATTCCAGCTTCGGGCAATAGAAACCGGAATACGTGGATCTTTTCAACACCAAAGAGATCGACATGCCCGCATGAACAAAGAAAACACATAGCTGAAGAGAGATTTGGCGTGCGAGTTGTAGTTCGCGAGATGTGGACATTGTTGGTATTAATTGCGGAGGTGTTGTTGCATAGGGGTTGAAACTGTCTACTACTGTAAAGTTCATATGAATAAGGATTTAGGCCATAAATTGGCCAATACGTCGAATAATTCGACACTAGAAGTGTTAACACCATCGTATATAAACAAGGGGACGACGTCTGCTGTGTCATTTGTTTTTTTCTGCGAAACATGGAAGGCTGCTATGTTCAATGCTTGCCAAAGTACTTGAACAATGTATTGAGCTTGTCGAGCTTTTTGACAGTCCTAAGGAAAAATTTACTCTTCACGGGAATTCTGACCCGGATCCAAGAAGAGCTGGACAACGAAATTTTTCATGGTTGTTCTTCACGAACACACCAAACTTCGCGAGAACGGCCTTTATAAATGCTTGTTTTGGTTCGTCTGTAAAGTTGGGTCAAAGCTGCCAAAAAAAAAAGAAAACGTTAAAATGTACCTCCTTCGCCAAAATATCACCTTTTCACACAAACCCATCATGGAATTTTTTTGTAGGGTCATGAAGAACAACCCTGCCAACTTTCGTTTTCCAACTCGTTTTGGATCCGGGCGCTAAAGTCTGAAGCAGAAACGTTCCCGCTCATGCTGGAACCAGCTCGTACTCCAAGACATTATTTGGTTTTTGGTTTGGAGGAGAGGCAGACCGAGGCACACCAAAAATAATCTCGACGCCATATACAAGTGAGGTATATTTAAATAACAATCCTAGACATCAATTTTTATTTTTTCGAGGAGAGGTAGATTTGTATTATTTTGGTGTTTTGTTTATTATATTTTTTGGGCCAGGGAGGGTAGACTTTATTAATCATAAAAATCCAAGACTCACATTAGTTTTCGGTTTCGAGAAGAGTACTAATAATACCTCTCCTCGAAACCAATTAATAATATTATTCCTCTCTTCGAAACCGAAAACTTATTTACGTCTTGGATTTGAACATATAATTAATTAAGTCGGCCCTCCCTCGCCCAAAAACCAAAACAATAAACAACATATTCTTATACCTCTCCTCGAAACCAAAAAGTAATGTACCTCTCCTCGACACCGAAAACAAATATTAAACTCTGTTGTCCAACCTAAACGATATTAAAGTGACCCCCTCCCGTCTCCTTGAACCCGAAATCTAATTAATGAAAAACTTCACCGTATCATCATCTTTGCCATCCGACAATAGCTGATTTCTACATTTTGTATTAAAATAAGAGTAATCGTTATATTTCGAGGTATGCTCCAATTTTTCCAAACCATGCCAGAAAACCATTTCAAATACTGTTTTCCCCGTCATAAACCAAAAGGTATATCGTTTACGTATGTATACATTATTTGACATAAGGTATGAGACACCTCTCCTCGAAACCAAAAACTAATTAGTGTCTTGGATTAGTATGATAAAATATATCTCCCCTCCCTCGCCCAAAAACCAAAACACAATAAACAACAACTACTACTAATAGTACTACTGTTATGTATACATCTCACTCGAAACCGAAACATAATTGGTGTCTTGAATTAGTTTGATAAATCACACTTTTACGAACGAAAAAAAGTATCCCATACTATTTCCAAGTAGCGGTGTCCCCAAAAACCGTTTCCGGCAACAGGGGTTAATTTATGTAGATGATACATGCATGAGATACAGTATGTGAAGGATACGGTACACGATAATGATATATTTGATTCGGTTTTTTGTTCATTGATTTGTTTTTTTGGAGAGGGAGGCGGGAGCCAAGGAAAGGCTTTTTTCGACCCTTGACTATCTTAAATAGTCAGAATGGAAAACAAATCGGAGCACTGTGATCGCTGGGCGATTTAGCACAAAAAAGTGTTTTTTTCAGATTTCTTCCAAGAACCACGTGATTGGTTTTTGGAAAGTTCGAGAAAAAAACACGTTTCTCTGCGCTACATCGTCCGGCGATCACAGTGCTCCGAATTTTTTACCTATTCTGACCATTTCCGACCTGAGGTGTCAAAAAAAGACTTCTCGGGCCCCGTGAGGGAGGGGAGATTTAATTAATCACACTAATCTTAGCTACTAATTAGTTTTCGGTTTCGAGGAGAGGTATTGTGGTCCATAACTGACTGCTGTTTAATAGATTGTTTGTAACTGGTATAGTTTCATCACGTGTGTAATAGCTGCTTGGGATGATTTTTGTTTTGGTTTTTGGGCGAGGGAGCTAAAGGAGGGGAAATTAATTAATTATTCTAATCCAAGACACTAATTAGTTTTTGGTTTCGAGGATTTTTTTACACGTATTTAGAGTAATAATCGAAGAGATACCTGTGGTATACTGACTTTTGACGGTACAACAGATCCTGCCTCGTAGGGTTAGCAAAACGTTTTTTTGTGATAAAGGATAGGTATAGGTTTGGCTTTGTTTATTGTCTTCGGGTTTGGGCGAGGTTGGGGAGATTTAATTTGTCACAATAATTCAAGACACTGATTAGTTTTTGGTATCGAGGAGAGGTATATGGAGATGATGTTAATTAAATATGCAAGCCCTAATTACGCATGCGCGAGTTGCAAAATATATGCAGCAAATAGTTTATAATTTGTTCCGCAGAATCCCCCTGTTATTAGATACCGACAAAGCAAGAACATAGTAGAAACTAATAGCGCTAATATTACAAATTGACCAATTCAACACATACGACATAGAATCTGCGATGCTCCGATAATACAGTAACATTAAAACGACAAACTATTAAATACTATTGATAGCTGCAAGCGGCTAACTAGCGAGGTCGGAATCCAAATGGACGTCGGAGGGCAAGTCATCCCCGCCATCGTTGTTGTTGGGAACAACTAGCACGCCAGCTTTCGCCATAGCGTGTCGATCGGTCTTCCGACATCGATACGACGAAATCTCCTCGAAAATCCGGCGGTAATGGTCAAGATATTGCGCGAAGGGAGGTGGAAAAGTTGGTGGTGAGAATCCATATGGCGTACAAACCTGCCGAGGAAAGGTCCTACACACAAACTGTTAAACCACAGCGTAGGTCAATGAACGCCATCTCGATGCAAAGCGACTATTAATAGTCGTCTGGCATGTTGTATGTTAAAACCAGGTTTGCTTTACTATACGACGAGGTCTGGTTTCCAAACTTTAACTCACAGGAAGGATACAGACATTGACATGCTTTGGTAGTATTAAATAGCTACACAGTGTGGCGTTCTAAGCCTGCGATGTACACTACGAGGTCGAGGGTGCTCAGCATGCAACTAAGAACCCTACGAAAAATCATGTATCTGCCCGGTTCTGAAACTCGCGAAGCACGACATTCAATGATGAATGTTTTCCGCGAGTCAAGGTCGGCGACTTACGGTAAGAGGTAGGTTGATAAAAAGTTTGGAGATACCTTCTTAAAGTGTTCGCACCAAGTGGGGGAAGACATACGCTAGACCGCAATATGCGCGCATAGCTCAAGATCTCTGCAGTTTCACGTTCTCACTTCGCTGTAACTCCTCTAACCTTTCTTCAGCACCTTCACGGCCGAGCGCCCGTCATGCTCGTTCTGAGTGGTGAGGACCCACGACATGTTGTCACGCCGGTGCGAGAGTCGGGTGGCAGATGTGGACGATGAAAGAGGGGGTGGTGGTGGAAGTGGAGGTTGGGTGGGCTCGGTGGCGTGGAAATCTGCCCACCCCTGGACATGTGAACTCTGAAGACAACCTTCGACTATTACGTGGTCGTGTGGCCGTCAACTCTCACAAGCACCTGGCAACTTGGCCAATCACAAGGAGAGAGTTTTGCGGCGAATATTCATACACCCCATACTCCCAGATCCAACAACCTACTAACCCCGCCTATAGCAAAATATGACCGTCAAGCAATCCTGTGCTCAGCGTGTACTTATTCACCTGAACAATCAGACGAAGAGAGTGATTGGTCGAGCTGACAAAAACCGTCCACGGTCGGTGCTTTTAAACGACCAATTATGGCATAGATCTTGTTCCCATCCAAAAACACTAAACTACTCCGTCGTCACGGTAGACGGCATCGATCAGGGAGACCGTGTGCACATAAAATAAACGAGTTTTTAGGTGGGCTGCCAACAAAAATGCATTTACCGTATACAGGATTAATGTAATGTATCCCCTAGTTGATCCGATGCGGGCCATTGTAACCCATGAGCACTACATTCAATATGTAGGGGGCGGTGGAATAGAGAATAAACGTATTGCTGGTACAGGGGTCTACTGACACCTCGTCGACTACAACGTCGGAGCTGTCGTGTCTCCAGCAATCGTCTTTCAGACCAGTATCCCAAGACGATAACATTCTCCAGGCAAGACTGTAACAAATTCCTTCTTGTAAATATCATAGGAACAGCACATGTAACAAACTACTCAATAAAGACGACAGCCAATATATATTGCTGTAGACTGTCAAATTGCTCGTAGTAGGAAGAGTGTATACGAGGTATATAGATTGAGTCATCTGATCCGAAGTACACTGAATACTTGAGGGTAAATTACGAACTCAATATGTATATTTGTTTCCTCTCCGAGGCATACGATACAATATCTCAGGAGACGGCATCTCCGTCCGTCGACGGGTGGCATTGTTCCAATAGTTATATTGACCGATGGCAAACTACTGGATGCTAATGTGCAACGCTCGGTGTGAAACCTATGAGGGATATACATTTTTCCTTGACTGGCCGTTTCCTGACATATTTGCACATGATCAACCGTTCAGTCTGTTAATAGTTCTGTGAACACCCTGCCCCCGTTCGACACATTTATAAACCTACGATTCAGCGCCCGGAATTTAATTAATCAATACTATTTCAAGAATTTTAATAGTTTCCATTTTCGAGGCACACGATATGTATAGTTGGTCAGTGTTTATTGTTTTGTTTGTATTTTGGTTTTTTGCGATGGAGGAGAGATTTAAAATATCATACTAACCCAAGAAACTAAATATTTTTAGGTTTCGCGGACACGTATATAAAAAGCTTATACCATATACAACAAGAAGGGGCTGCCCCGCCAGGCTGTGGAAAAAGAAATTACTATGGTCCCCCGTAATAGATTTGAATATCTGGGCCGTGTTCCTTGGGCATGCTGCAGGTGATACTTTAGACAGCCGCACGCTTCTGATGGACGAACAGGCGCTGCTGTAGATATCGTAGTGGTGACGCCTGGTACGGGTAAGTACGAGCGTAGCTCGGTTGTACTTGAGTTGGATAAATGCGATGAAGTCAAAGTCTAGGTTGCAGAGTTTGGTCCTGACAAAAGCCGGTAATTGATTTTTACGTCGTTCATCGTAGATGATCGCTCGTAGTTTTCAGTTTATGTCTAGCATCTTCTGCTTATCTGGTGCTTCTGCTGCTTCTGCTTCTGGCATTTCTTCTGTTGCTGCCTATGCTGCTGCTGGTGCTCCTACTGCTGAATCCTTTGTATTTTTTCGGAGTAATACGAGAATGAACGAGCATGATATGCCGAGAGTACGGTCCTGCTGTTTAGGTCACGCCTAATTACCACTACTCACTATCACTAGGAGCATGTACTCAGGCGAAAAAGGCCCGACTACATATTTTTGAATTATCACATATTACGCCGGTCGGTAGGCCAGCCATATCGTATCGGGTGTGCGTATAGAACTTGATAGGTGATTTTTTTGTGTTTAGCTCCAGAAATGTAGACCTATCTCGAGTTTCATATATATATTTTTTATGCAATCAAAAGAGAAAATCATCGGGGGAGTCTGACGCATACTACGATAGAGGTTGCATTTTTGGCTTTACTTTTCTGAATAACGGGGCTCGTTAACCAAAAATCGTCCGAATGCCACTCTTGCTTAGCCATGTTATTTTGTTTTACTGCCAAGTACAGTGTTTTCTCATCCGGCTGCCCTTCCATTCTACTCAAAAACAGTATTCGGGTGTAATACGGAGCTCCTAAAGTGAAGAGCCTCAGAAAAAGAAGGGTGCACCTCTATCGTAGCATCGGTCGTCTATATTGCAGGTGGAGCAATATGTTGTAAAAGACTTCAGCAATAAGGACTATACTATATTTGCAAGGATAGAGGATGTTCCTATATATCGTTGACAAATTGGTGCACATCTTCACAGTTCTACACAACGGAGAGACTCCGATTGATGTCAGAAAGACATGCGAGGCCTTCGTCTATACAGACTTTCGGTCGTTCAAACAAGAGCAGTGACAGTCGACGGCGATACAGTTACGCCAATGCCGTATATCATGTAGCTTGCGGTGCTTTACATACTTCTTCGCACGATGCATTCTGTTCCTCGCTCTGTTCCAGATAGTAATCGCATAAAAACCGGTCGACGCTCTAGGTCCAATATATATTAGTGTGCTCTACTGTTTCGGCTTACTTCCGCTTGATTGGCAAGTCTTAGCAGTGAGCCGGGTAGGGCTCGAGTTTACTTAGCGATGACACTCCGCATGTCCCTCTTCTAGACTCCCAGCTCGTACGACTACGTACGAGTATGACTCTAGACTCTTCACTCAACCCCCCGCATCGTTTCGTGACAAACGTCTCTCTCCCCGTCCTTTTGACTGCGAGAACAAGCTTATTTGGAATACCATCGTAATATTGTCGGTTGGACATGAAGTGGCTACCGACAACACTTAACTACGAATACTTCTATGTACCCGGTCATTCGGTACTGCCGTGCGTCTGCTGCTTTACTACCAGCAGTACTCCTGTGATCAGCTTGTTGAAAACTTGTAACAAACAGACTTAAACTGTCAGACCTCAGACATCGGCAGTCCTCTACGTGCTATTCTAACAATACATGGTACTATGTATGTTGTCTCGGGAAAGCCTGGCCAGTAGTTGGGCAAGGATGGACTTGGACAACGAAGATCGACACGACATGTCTCACCGACACGAGGATTAAAACGCACGCCTTCAACTCTCGAATGTTCTCATCAAACGTATCCCTCCTGTCGGCCAGCAGTCATTTTTCTTTGTGTTAGTGTTATTTCTAAATCTCACTTGCTGGTCTCGAACTTCAGAATGACATTCGAGCGCAGCATGCTAGACCTGACATCTCTTCAGTGTCTTTTATAGCAATTCTCCTCACCGTGCTTGACTTCATCGACATCGCGTTAGTCACACGGTCCTTTAGGTCTACCAATCTTGAAAACAAGATAGACGTGCACCTCGAGTTTCCTCTGACTTTGATTGTCCGCTCTAGGTGCTTCATCCCTTTTGTCACACACTAGGTCCGTGTCACAACATTTATGACAACCGCAATTATTACTGCCTCTGCTACTGTTGCTGCCGCTGCAGTGATAACGCTAACATTGACGATCAAGAAGCTTTCTCAGGCGAGTTACATACTGCCGGCCATCATCACAAAGAGGTAACCCTTTCCAGACTGCGGCAGGTGAGCACTATCCCTTAAGAAAGCAGATTGGTATAATTTATAGATATGAAGTACGTCTCCTGAAATTAGTTATACACGCTTCTCCTGACGGCATGCCTTCTTCTGCTGTCTGCTCTCAAGACTACATGGTTGGTCGTTTGAACATGTGGCGCAGCCCACGTTTGAGTCTCTGGGGATGCTCGCTTGCTCTGGCTCGTTCGTTGTTTCTCGTTCGCGCGTTAAGATCGCAACACTCGCGACCCGATTTGAAGGACGAGATGAATAGATTTGTTGCAACGGTCGGCAAACGTTATTGCTTGCTGGAACTGTTTGTTTTGGTTTTGTTTCACGTGGAGGAACACGTACCGGGCGTGCTCTGTGAAAGTGCACCGTTCGAGGATATATATTGTTAGACCAGCGGCCAGAAACAGGAATACCTTTTCCGTTTGGGGCCAAAAACCGGTACATTCTGTAAATCAAGCCAAAAACGCACCCCACGCGCCTTCCATTGGTCCAGCACACATTGTACCTGTTTTGGCCTGATAAATCTCAGATACACCCGTTTTTTTCTACTCTGGTTGACTTTCACCTTTTTTTGTCTGTTTTTAGCCAATCAGAGGACCTTCATAGATACACCTTGTGCCTCATATACGAATACCGACGTACGGGGAGACCCCCTGTTCCCTCCGACTCCCTCCCTCCGCACCCCGCACCACGCCACACGAGCGACTCACGTATCTGCCTGGACGCCTCCGTCGAGATACATACATCATATATACGTTGTGGTGCGAATCACGGCGCGTACAGCAGTCTTAGTAGTGCTTGACCAGGGAGACAACAAGAGAGCAAGGGGATGGGCGATGCTGATGGTGCGTGTTATCACTTGGAGTGGGCCACATGAAACGTCGCGATCATCGTGTATTAGGGAGATTACTCGTACGGCGTAGGACAAAAGTCTTCCGGTTTGATCAGTATGTATGACCTAGCAGAAATACCAAACATACAGGTGATACAATGCACGAGGTATCTTCCACCTGCTACTTCGTACCTGTCTGATGACGCTACTTGACAAGATAGTGTCCCAGTCATAACAACAGCGGCTACTACTAGTACTACTAGTACTACTACTACTTCTACTACTACTTCTACTACTACTACTACTACTACTACTACTACTACTACTACTACTGAATGAATGTAGACTGGACTCCATGTATAATTGTTGCAATCACAGTTTACAACTAAAAACGATCACTCACGTACATACTCGGACATGCCTACCAGATACCAGGTACCAGGTACCTGGTATACGATAACATACACCCAAATATACACACTATGAAGTATATCCTAGGCCTACATACCTTTCGCTCATCATTATCATGGAAAAAGAACCCCCTTGCGTAGCAAGGAACGGCACGGTACATGGGGTACGTATTTCACTTGATTCTAGTACGTACTTGTTTTTGGCCGCAAACGGACCAGGTTTACCTGGTTTTGGCCGCTGCCCATACTATTATTTGTCGTCGTTGTGTCTCTAGACTCGGAAAGAGAAACCAATTATATCACCCTTGTTTGTGGCCGTCTCGCGCGTTCAGGAACGGGAACAACATGTCTGGCACAAACGCTGCCGAGATAGAACCTGTCGGAGTAGGACCTCGGCTATACAGCAACGTGGACGTGATGGCATTGCTGGCTGAGCTAGTGTCGAACAAATACGCGTTCTTCGCCGGCGTATCGAAGGAATGGAGAAACGCTTGGGGGAACCTACCAAAAACCACCCAGGCCATAACGGCTGATACCTCTTTATCACAGTTAAAGTGGAGCTTCGACAGCGGCCTGGTACCGAGTCAAACAATTTGCGAGCGTATCGCCGAACACTCCAGCCTTGAACTTCTGCGTCTCGCCTACTCCAACGGGTGCGTGTTGGGGGCGAAATCATGCTTCAAGGCGGCCGCCCGCGACCACCTGGATATGATCCAGTGGGCCCTCGGGCAGGACTGCCGTTGGAGGGGGGTACTGTGCACAGCAGCTGCAGCGGGTGGAAGTCTCCGCATTCTGCAGTGGGCGCGTGTGAACGGTTACCCCTGGGGCCCCAGCATTTGCAGTGAGGCCGCCAATTTCGGCCATCTCGATATCTTGAAGTGGGCACGGTCCGAGGGCTGTCCTTGGGACCTCTTAACCTGCGCTAATGCTGCTCGTGGGGGGCATCTGGACGTTCTTCAGTGGGCGCGGGCCCAAGCGTGCGAGTGGGACCACCAAACCACCGAGTGGGCGGCCGTCGGCGGGCACTTGGAGGTACTTCAGTGGGCCCGAGCGAACGGTGCCGTGTGGGGGGAGGCCACAATGAACTGCGCTGCCTACGGCGGGCACCTCGAAATGATTCAGTGGGCATGGCATGAAGGATGCCCATTTGGCAGCAAGACGTGCACTGCAGCGCTGATAAACGGACACTTAAGCACGGTGAAGTGGATGGTGGGGCACGGCTGCCCCTGGCCCAGCCCCGAACGCGCTAACGACATCGCAGCTCGATATGGGCATCTTCATATCCTTGAATGGATGCAGGAGAGCCACCACGTATGGGACACTTCGAGTATTTGCAAGGCTGCCGCTATCGGGCAGCAGCTGGGCGTGCTTCAGTGGGCACGCGCTAACGACTTCCCGTGGGATAGTGACGTCTGTAGCGAGGTAGCTATGAGAGGTCGGTTGGACATACTTCAATGGGCTCGTTGTAACGGTTGCCCCTGGGATGAAACCACTTGCTACGGCGCAGCCGCCGGAGGTCATCTAGAGGTGCTCATATGGGCACGGTGTAACGGCTGCCCTTGGGACGAAACTACTTGCACCGGTGCCGCCACTGCAGGTCGCTTGGACATACTGCAGTGGGCGCGAGCAAGAGGCTGCCCGTGGGATCTACATACGTACACCAATGCGGACGGTTTGAATATGTAAAGCAGTGGGCCGAACTAAACGTCTGTCCTCAGGTGACGGGCGGTGGAAGTCTTGGGTAGCAGATTTGTTATTGTTTTTGGTTCATAATATTTGTGGATAATGTTGTCTTGTCACCGTTATCGTTTACAGCGGCCTTTTCTGCCATGCCCGGGGTTGTTGACAAATATTTTTACCACCGCACGACTGTGGAAGGAAGCCATACGGTATTTAAGTAGGCTGTTTTGGACGTTCTGGTGGTCTAGTTGTTTGGGTGGTGCCCATTAGGTATTTAGGGGTACTCCATGAAGGGGTTGTCTCGCTGCAGACGAAGACCGCCAATGATTTTACTCCTCTAAGACGCTGTCGGGGTGCATGCCGGTGAAAGGATGGGCTGTCACACACTGAATTCCGCCACTATAGATAGATCAACTGTGCTCATTATCGGTAGTCCCCGCAATTTAGGTACGTGATGAAAATATTTGACACACCAACAGTTCATACAGCCATTTCCCATATATAACTTAATGGGTCCCCGTCTCGAAAATGGAATTACGACGATGATATATGACGATGATTTAGTAAAATATTGTCTCGGATGTGTTTCGTTTTTGCTAAGTCCTGTCATATCCGATCATATATCGCACGATACACAGCAAATAGTAGGTGTATGTTATTGGTCCAATAACTAAGCGATTGACAAAGGATTGGCGCAGCCGGTACTGCGACAGATATCTGCCGGTTTCGCACGAGGCCAAGCCGTGTCGTCTCGGGTACATATTCGTGCACATGACCCCCAGCCTATTTCTAAATTTCTGGCCGTCATAATCGGTTAGATGTTTCGGTCGCGCTCGGGAAACGTTCGATGGACCGATGCTACGTCAGAGGTGCACCAGATATTTTTATGAGGCGCCTCGGTATAGGAGCTCTATTCTTCACCCACAATTTTGTTTTTTGAGTAAACAAAAAGTTCAACACGATTAGCGAACGCATGACGTAGGTACACAAAGAAATCATATTGCAAAAACAGAACAGCACCCCTACGATTTTGGGTTAAGGAGACCCGCTAATCGGAAGTAAAGACGATTAAAAGTGCAACGTCTATCGTAGCACGCGTCGGTGATGAGTTAGGTACCGGTGCGAGTCGTGGCGTCGAACACGGATTGTCATGGATTGGGTGGCTTGAGCGGTGCCTCGCGCGTGTGTCACGAAGAGGAGGAGCCTGTGTTAACCCAGTAAGAGCTTTCGAAACGCAGCTGGATCACCGCGACAAGCACCTCAAGCTTCAAGGGTGGGGGGGGCGGGGTGGACGGTCCGACACACGTCACGATGTTGGTCAACCAGCACGCGGAGTTAAGCGGAAGCAGCGTTGAGATTCATTTTGTAGAGCACCGATGAAGATCCGCCACCAGATGTATATGTTGCATTCAGCAAACATTGTGTATGCGATCTAGCTTCCGGGTGTAGATATTCTAGAAGTACTACAGTAGTCCAGCGTGCAGGTAGGTAGAAACCCCAAGGGTTAATGAGTTGTACGCGCGAAGCAGTCGATGGGACTGAGTTTGTGTCCGTCGCAATCCGCAAACAGAAGGGCTGTGAGTTGGCTGGACTTCCCGGCTATATATTGATTAGCTGTCGAAGCTAGCCAACTAACTGGCTTTAGTCGATTAGTCGTCTGGCGCTATTTGGCCTCATGATACATACATACATGCGATCAAATACACGCAAACGACCTTCGGCACTGCCATCGCCACCGGCACCGTCGATGGCGATGGTTTTCGACGCGCCATGAGTTGGAGTAGGCCTCTCAGCTCTCCTTCCTGCCCTAAGCGAGAGTGGTCCCACGGAAAAAATGTTCATCCCATAACAAAGAAGCCTTCCATAAACAAGGAAACCCAAACAGTCAGATAGTTGGCACCGCTGCAATTAACTACAATACCGAGCCAACTATCACGGGGGAACATAGTTAATAGGACCTACTGTAGACACCAAAACCTATATATTTCCCTATTTTTGGTAACAACATTTGGTCTATAGTTAATAGGACCTACTGCAGACACAATAGAACCTACTGTAAACACTAAAACCTATATATTTCCCTATTTTTGCTAAAAATATTTGGTCCTATTAACTATGGCCACCCGTAATAATAACTGGCAGGCGATTTATAGTAATCCAACTCACAGCTCTAGCAAACAGGGTAGAACCTATTAACTGCTAAGTCGTAGAACAATATACTCGTTACATTGCCCCGCTGGTCGTGTAGTGTGATTGTTTACAGAGTCCTATGGGGAAGGGGCGAGTCATATACCTGCGGCTAACCTTGTTTAAACTCTTAGTAGGTTTGCCAGCGGAACGAACGAACCGTCCACTGACGGCGGGTTCAGATATTTCAGGTTTGTTAAGAGTTTCTGCGATCGTACTCTGCCTGCATTTGAAATGCAAACCCAGAATTTACAAGCCCCAACAAGCAAGAGGAACCGTCCATGCATGTCCCAGTTGACGTTGGGTAACTCGACAACCACAGAAAGGTTCCACCGAACATCTGAAGTGGGGTTACTACACTACCAACCGTGACAATGATCGGATCGACCTCCCTCAACGCCGTCCAATGCACAAAATCTACCGTACGAGTAGCAATTTAGCCTGTTATCGCTTTTTCGAATACTGCGTAATCACGGAGATCAGCGAATATGGATGTCCCATTTGGTGTCAGATATCAGTGCAGTCGCAATTCTGTCGAAACCGCCCCCAGCTCTGTTGCCTTTCCGGGATTAATGCCTATCACATTCATGTGTGTATATAGTGTGTACGACAGCATTGACTACAGGCCAAGATGGACACCTAAAAAAAGAAAATGTTGCAAGTACTCCCGACTGGTCATGCACTACCAGCGCGTGCACTATTTCTGTTGTGGATCGAACGCGGTAGCTGCGTCTTCAGTGTACCAGTACCGACATAAATCGGGCCCAACCCCTTTGATACTGAATGAACTCCATTAGATAACTCTTATAGGCAGCGGCAAGGTGGGCAACATCCCAGTTTTTGGATTCTGGCGATTATCCCGTCTATGCGTTTCTTGCTCGTTACTTGACGAGCACCACTGGCGCCGGGTGATCTTTGGCGGTTTAGAGACCGTAGGACTAACGGAAGCCCCGAGGTCTGTTGCGTGTTCCGTGGAGCTACATGAGTCAATGCTACCGATGCATCGTTGTGTTTCGTGATGAATCTTTGCTGTGGTACCTGTTCCAAATGATGTGCGCATATCACTTAATTGTGTGAGTACGTCTTTAATGGCTAGGTTTGTTCGTACACGCAGTGTCGGCCTCCGTTAACGGAGTGTCCAAGTAACAAAACGTGGTTTATTGTA
>JAYJME010001943.1:0-14878 GCA_036873775.1 Costaria costata
TGAAGAATCAGCACGGACAATGGGTGCGCTGGATGTCGACGAGTAGAAGAACGGTTTAATGTGAAGAACACGCACACTGGGTACGACAGGCACAACATAAATGAATACGCCAGCAACCGACATGCATCGAAAATCGAAAGAGGGAAGGCGAAATAAATCAAAAGACAAACGAGTAGGCAGTGTACGTTCCAAGTCGTAGTAAAAAAAAAAAGAAAAAAAAGGAGCACCAGTAAACTATGAGAGACGGAGAAAGATAAACTGGCAACCAAAAGCACAAAGAAACAAAAGCACGACCAGCACGACTACTGATGTACCCATTACCAGGTGTATGGTGCATTCCCTTTCTTTCTATCGTATACGATCTGTAAATACTTTTTTTTTAATCAAAACCTCAGTACGAGTACAGCAGTACCGGCCCGCTCATAAGAAACCAGAAATCGGACTTAGGCTGACTTTCTTATTTGAGAAAGGGGTGTGTCCCACCCTAAATTCAGTATAAGAGCTGTCGACTTTCATATTTCCCCCGGAATGTTTAGGCTGAGTTTCTTATGGGGCACTTTCTTATGAGAGGGCCGGTAGTGTATTCCATTTTGCAAAACAAAAATACAAAATTACTCATATTAATAGCACAGATGAGTCGGTTGTTCGACATGCTGCGTGTGTGTGCGTGCAACCGACCGTGCACCCATGCACCTCCCCGCCGGGATCCAGTGCTCTGCCACATTATCTCATATCCCTCTTCGGGTAGTAGGTCTGTCGCAGCGGGCTGTATCGCGAACAAAGGCGAGGGTGATGGTTGGATGCTGTATGCTTGTGTTAGAGACTGTTGGGCGTGAGCATAGCCGTAGGATAGGGGTTCTGTTCACCCACAAGTGCTCTCTGTATCATATGCGTATCCTGCTCTGCCACGGACCATCGAAGCATGGTCTACCACCTGCACGCTCACTGCTGGCACATCATCGCTCTTACCGTGGCATCCCTCCTGGTCTGCCGGCGGCCCGACCCCTTCGTGGGGTTGGTTAGGTATGGCTCAGACGTGCCCCATTGGCTGCTATTAATATTACCGCCAGCACCGTATATTATTCTGCGCCGGAGTAGGCCTCTCTCTGTCTTTTCGACATGATGTATGGAGGCCGTACTCCCCGGGGTACTAATCCTCATGACCCTTGAACATGTCCATCTCCCTTACGTCCTCTGTCAGGCACACGTACTGGGATGCACCTCTGTAACACTTGAGAGTCCAAAAACTCGATCTCTCCATATTTAAGCCACAACATTAGGCTGGTGCTTGCTGTGAAAGCTTCTACCCTACCCGAGCCCAGTAGGAATTGTCCACTTGGTCTTGAGTGGTCAAAATTTGAAAAACCGAAATCCCGCCGCAAAATGTTTCGCACAACAGCAACCAGCCACCAAACCACGCAACACGGCGACCGCGGGCAACTCGTGACGGCTAGCGACCAAACAAAAGCCCCACGCGTTAGCCCCAGCCCGATCGCTTCTTCTGCACACGGCGGGTTTGTGGAAATCGGCCACTTACAGCTCTCGCAATCAGTGAGTATAGGCCACCGACAGACAGTATACACAGCAGACAGCAGACAGCAGACAGCGAATAGACTACAGTTATTAAACAACCGAAACCTGTACGCTCCCCGCTATGAAGAGGCCCTTTTTTCGCCCGAGGGCAAAAAAAGGCCTCATCATCAGTTTTGATTTCCCGTAAAAGTCACGTCCGTCCGTAAAACGACCATACGTCATGGCTGAAGCTCGTGCTACGACTGCTGTAGCTGTAGCAAGCACGTACCGTAACGCTGCGATATCCCAAACCCACACAAGTAGTTGTGGCTGGAAGCACGCATCAAGCGCGGCAAATCAGAAACTCAGAGAGTTGCACCTGAAGCTCACACCAACCCAAGTGCAGCAAGAGTATTCCGTGAATAAGCTGTATCCCAAGCCCACAGAGGTAAGGATAAAAGCACGAACGCACGCAGTTAAAAAACAACGAACTTCAGCAAAGTTGCGGCGCGCTTGTACCAAGTTGTGGCGAAATCAATTTGTGTGACGTTGCGGAATCCGCAAAGTTGAGGCACGCCCGTACCAGGTGCAGCACAGTGCAACAGGTTCTTCGCAACATGGGAGACACCAGCACCAACGAAGCGGCGTCGATAACATAGAGCGTCCCGTATACCGACGGGAAGGACAAGCACGCCTATCGTGACTGGAAGACACGGGCCGAGGTCCATCTAAACATGTCAGCCCTGATACATGAAGCAGCGTAGGTACTCAATGTATCTGGTTTGATGACGTGTGCGTGATGTGGTTGTCGTATATCCAGGACGATGGCATGGCATTTCATTCTTTGATCTCCTTACTGTACTGCATTACGTACGACGTGCTATATCTGTGTCGTAGTTCGTGAACGGTTTAATGTACTGTAGATACACATAATCACAGGGCAAAAATCTCCCAAGCCGACGGCCGGCGGCGACCTGGTCAAGGGACAGCGCAACATCGCCAACCTCTACTATGTCCGTTGCCCAGCTATAAACGGCGTAGGCCCGCCAGAGTTGTGCGTCGTCCCGAGGGCAAGAAGCCGGAAGATGGAGTCGGAGATGGACAAGCGGATAGTCAGTTGCTCAAGGAGATGTACGATGCCGTCAGCAGGCCTCTCGTCCGGAACTCTACGAACACCTTGACCAAGACGAAAACGAAACAAGGAAAGGACCCAGACAAAACCCTGTACATAAGTAAGACAGCACGCGGTCGTCTTCTGGATATGGGGAGGCGCATCCCCCCTCAACGGTTCGTCGACCTTCTACCCAGCGCCTTCACGCCCGAGTATAACAACAACGACCGCAACAACGGCAGTGTGCTCTACAACCTCGTATAGACGCTAAGCGACAGCCGGGACTACGCGTCGCGCCGCGGCTTCAGCAATTCCCCCTGATCATAATGTAGTGAGTTGACAGATAACCAGAGATCACGCGGACTTTTACGACATGTAGGTCACCGGGACACCATGGTAATCGTTCAGCCCGCTGATGCGGACCTGCCCGAGATCCTCACAAGTCTGCACTACCTCACTGGCCGCGACCTAAGCAGTGGATCTAGCTGGACACACAAAATGATGTTCGTTAGCTCCAAGCGGGATAGGTTTCAAGTCATTGTATTAGTCTCACAACCACAGGGTAGAGGCAAGTCGAGAAGTGAGCTCTCTCGCAGAAGAGCTCATAGTCTACCATCAATCAAGAATGCCAGCCAAGTATTAGGGATCCCATAATTAGGCCAAGAGCCCGAACCGGCACGAAACTGATACGAAACTGTAATGCTGAAAATCCCAAATTAACACCCTCCCGAATTCTTCACAAGGCAGTGACACATCATCTATAGACTCAATTCCATCACCTAAAAAAACGAAAATTGGCAAGAGGAAATTCATCCTCACAAGCAAAAACCTCTTCCATACTCCCACTTACAACTATTGCAATAGTAGACGAGATTACAACAGCCATGCCAAAATGATAAAACCTAAGGCAAAAACTACGATGCCAGAGATCGCGAGGAACCCCGTCCCCCCGGAAAAAATCTCTTTTTGCCCCCTACTCCCGTCATAGATTCTCAGATTCGTAACGGTAAAGCAAGATAGCGTGTGTTCTTTTCTGCAAACATAGAAATTATAATTTATCCAACGCTACGAAATATTCGAAATAATAGTCGCTACCCGGTAGCTCTTAAAAATAATCGAATAGAGAAACAATAAAATGTTGTCACTGTCAACACGAACAGCCTCAGCCCTCCCAGCTACAAAAACGAGAAAACTATTCGATTATTCGCATAATTATTTTATGTTCCACTTTTCTCCCTTGCGAGCAAGTATTTGTAAAATGATACCGTTGGAAAAACAACCAATCAACCATGAATATTCCCACCCTCCTTTATTTTTCAACCAGTAGAATACTGTCAAAACAAAAGGCTACCCAAAAAATTCAATATAATCAATAGCTACAACAAATACCATCAGTACACCTCTCAATGGTGCACCTACGCACCCTTATTTCTCGAAACCGCTAAGAATTCGAATTTCATTTACTACCAGGCCCCTTCTGGTCCTGTCTACACCAGAAAAACACTACACGTTTTTCGGTTTTACAAAGACGGTTTGCTTCGAAGACGAAAGCTACCAGGCGAAAAAGGCTACGTATACCATCCAAAATGAATCTCAGATGATACGTCGTCTACTATCTACGGGTCTCCACTCTCGCCACAAATAAATAAATGTCGCATTCGACCAAAACAATATTTCGATCGACAGGTAGATCCTGCGTAAAACTAAATTCGTCATTAATTCCTACGTGATTCCACCAATGATAACCAGGATTGCCCCCCCCACCCCACGAAGTTGCCAAACCTTGGTTCAGATCTGCTCACTCCATGACTTCTTCCGCTGCTGCTGTTGCTGCAGTTCCTCAAGGAGTGCGTGCGGCCATGCCGCTTGACTTATTGCCCGGACGAAACCCCATCGTTAATAGGTACTGCTGCAGACAGCCCCCGATTACCCCACGTCCGTTTCCTGCCACCGCTAAAATATACAGCAGCAGAATGCACGCGGCCATTATGCCGCGCGACGTTGCCCCACCTAACACCCCCCGGTAGGGTGCGCACGACTGGCGGCCGTGCGACTTCCCGCGGAATTTACAATCAGAGTACGCTGAGCGATGGCCCCATATCTGCTGCCTCCACAACCACTACAGTGGAGTGCGTACGGCAAATAAATGTCGTACGCCTTGAAGCCCCTAGGTGGCAACTCACGGCGGGGGTGCCTACGGCTGTACTTCTGCCATAGGGCGTTTAGCTGCTGCTGTAAATCCCCCTGGCCGCTGTCTACGGTGGGGGTGTCCTAGATTATGCTTCCACCATGGGCATAAGCCGCTGCTACTCCCTGCCTACGGTTATGTTACACCGCATGGCTTTAGCTAATACTGAGCAACTGAACAGCAATAGCTGCTCCCGAAAAACGACGCCGTCACCACAAAATCATTTCTGGGATCCTCCATCTCCGTATACACGGCTCCTTGTCCACCACTGGGCCCCTCCTCGCCACGTGCATATATACCAGTATGATTTCACCACCTATCATAACCAACCATCCATGATGCCTCCAGCGTGCAGCTCGAAAAGACAAAATGAAGTGTCACGACCCGGCTTGTTGGTTATTATAAATAGCTCTTCTTGCTAGTCTATGAAGTCACGTGCCTGTAGAGCAAGTTTGACCACCCGAAAAACACCGACCCCAGCAGACCATCAGCCACGTAAGTCAGAAGACAACTCGCCTATCAAGCTGCCCCTGCTCCCCCTTCCACCATCGAAGAATTCCGACGATGGCAGTACAGCATCTCTCCCTGCCATACCAGCGCTGGCTGTCTCCTTCTCCCCACCGGACTCCTCCTTGCGCCTTGCTGCTAGTCTCAGCTAATCTCCAAAAATACTGGCTCCGAAAGCACGGTCCCTCCCACCAAGCTCCCCGCTGTGAGATTTGCCACACTGCTTCCTATCGCCTGCGCTTTCGTCCGTTCAGCTTCTTCGAGAGCGTGGCCCTGTTCCAATACTTCTGACCAGTAGATCCCTCATGAGACTACTGTAGACCGAATCGGTTTTCTCTAGAGTGTTCGTTAGCTCCAAGCGAGATAGGTTTCAAGTCGTTGTATCAGTCTTCCAACCACAGGGTAGAGGCCAGTCGAGAAGTGAGCTCTCTCGCAGAAGAGCGCATAGTCTACCATCAATCAAGAATGCCAGCCAAGTACTAGGTATCCCATAATAGGCCAATAGCCCGAACCGGCACTAAACTGATACGAAACTGTCATGCTGAAAATCCCAAATTAACAAGTGACGGGTAGCACCCGGTCGTGAACGAGCCTAGCCGGTCGCCGGAGGCGAGCGAAGCGGGCGCTGAAGATGTATATCCGTTGGAGGGCTTTATCATCCGCGAGACAATCGCCAGGATACCGTCGCCCGCAAACGACGCTTGCTGTATCGCGGTTAAAAGCGCCGCCAAGACGCCTGCAGGGGATTCTGCCTGGTAGCTCCCTCCGCGTTGCTCTCTACACCAAAGAAGCTATGTCAAATATGACGCACGACATGGAATTGCTGACCTACATCGAATACGCCTACAACAACCCCAGCGTGCAATTGAAAACCCATCCGGAGGAGGAGAACATGGTGGTAGGGCCAAACACGTTTCGTTCAAGAAGCCGTGGGACGACCGGAGGGGGCTCTTTGGAAGGCAGCGTCGGACAAGGAAATAAAAAGACTGAAGCAGCTTCATGTCTACGATCTCGTCCCCTCACAATCCACTCCGGCACCGCCACAGAACTTAAGTCAACAGAGGCTGGGGGAGGCCCACAGACCAGCTACATGTATTCCATCTCTTACTACAGTAGTGCTGTGACTACCACAGCTACTTCGCATTCTACGTCTACTTCGATTCCTGGCAACTCACCATAGCCTCCAGAAGTCATGAGCTACTCGTTCATTACAGCGCTGTCAAAGAACATCACCACCAAGCCGATCGACTTCTCAAGCCAACAAAGGCCCGTCCAGCCGATCAACACACGGAGTAAGCCCCTCTGATATCATCACTCGGGGCAGGCGTACACCCTGAGTATTATAGTCATGATTATTATCATCGCCAACATCATCGTCATCATCACCCATCAGCGCCAGCATCAGCGCCAGCATCAGCATCCTCGTAATCGTCGTCATCCCCATCATCATCATCATCATCATAATCATCATCATCATCATCCTCATCATCATCGTCGTCATCACCCTCCTCGTCATCATCACCATCATCATTATCATCATTGTCATCATCATCGATCGCTTCATCATGTATCTGGTCTATATTACGATCGCCAACATTCTCTACAGTACTGTCGCACAACCTGTGACAACTAAAACAGTACCATCTGCGACAACACCGAGAGCCAACATATTTCACCACCAACTTAGCGATCCCAACACGCACGTTATCGGCATGAGCTCGCGCGATGTCTCCACCATCGAAACCGGCGCCCGCCATGTTGCTAACGACGGACGCCTCGGAGACCTATGGGAGGTGGCGTACTGTAGTACGAAGTATATATACTAAGCCATCTCCCATGGTCGGGGACCTTTTACACCGACAGTTCCGACGTAAATTCGGATACAGACACCGATTTCGAGACAGACCGCACTGTTACAGCTGATGATGACATAACATCCAAGGAGAGGAAATACTTCTCCAAACCAGCTGGCGAGAGCGACTTCTTCTACACAGCCGGCCACGACGCCTTCAACGAATGACCAGCGAGCTCACTTTCATGCGGGTACGGTCGTCTACAACGACGGACACTTATGTACCAATGCCTAACGTCAACTAGAGCAAGCAGGCCAGGAATTTCCAGGAAGCCCCGACCTACCACCAAGATGCATACTCGCCACAGCAGAGCGAACCAAAGGTTACCCAGTCCTGCAGACCCACGGCAACAGGCTTGCTCAGCACGGGTGTGGTGACCGTGATGAGTCTCGCTGCAAGGACGCCGGAGGTCATCGCCGCTGCGAAGCAGATAACGCGCTGCCTTCCATCGTAGGAACGCCGCATCTGCGAAAACAAAATGCAAAAGTGCACCAGACGGACAGCAGCTATATTATTCTTGGATACTGCGAACATGTTCTGTGGGCTAGGGGACTCTGGGAGAAACAACGGCCAGTACCGGGAGTATTTTCTAAATTTGTCAGTAATCTTGTGTATTTCGTCGAGCAGCTCCAGATCGTTTCCGCTCGTTCTGAATCAGAGTATATTATCAAAACACTCACAATCTGATAACTCTCTTGCACGACATGATGATCCTCAAAATCCCGGTGAGCAACTTGGTGGATATTCAAAGAATTTCGCCTTGGTTGATCATGGAAGCCGAGCTTGTCGCAGCAGCCCTAGCGATGAGAGGGACAGCTAATCTACTGTGATAACATCCCGCAAGAGCTAGGGTCCGGGGAGGCGTTCAAGTCCGTCGCGCTCCACGTCGACCATACTTTGGCTGTAAACATGGACGGGAACCCCACCTTCAGCTCGCGTGCTATGCGTGGCCCTCAGGCGTTAACACATCCACGTAGTCGTACAGGCTGACGGAGGCCAATATCTCACACCCCGGGACTATATTCCTCAGCAAGCATCGCCACCGGATTTCAGAGCCTGGCCTGATATTGCTGGTTTGAAGGAGACGCTCTGACAACAGAACGGGGATACTCCGTGATTGTAACGCCTGAACTTCTTCAGGCGTAGTCCAGCTACATCAGCAACATCAGCTGCATCACCCATCATCAACATCAACTATTTATACATCAGCTACGTCAACTACAGCAGCAAACTTGTCAACGCCAGCAGCGTCGCCAATAATGGTTGCAATGGCGTCGTAGCCAGGCGATATGCTTGGAGCATAGAGCGCATTTATGCGCGCGGTCACCGATGCGCAAAAGGCTGGGAAGCACGTACAGAGTATTATGTGTGGCATAAATATGGGAGTTACTACTGTATATCTACGGTATGTTATTAGTTCAGGGCAACGACGCGTGCTACGATAGACGTTGCACTTTTGTCTTTTCTTGTTTCTGAATGACGGGGCTCTTCAACCAAAAAATCGTCGGGGTGTCCTTCACGTTTTGCAATATTATGCTTTTGTATGCCTCGGTCATGAGTTTTTAACCGGGTTGCAATTTTGGTTTACTCCAGATCAGTTTGTAGGTGGAGTACAGAGCTCCTAAAGCGAGGAGCCTCAGAAAGAAAGCGGCGCACCTCTGTTGTAGCATGTGTCCAACACACAGTAGATCATGAACACAAACCTGCGCATGCCTTTTAAGAGCCAGCTGTTGCAATGCATTTTTTAAGCGGGGCATTCGGGTTGTTCACCTTAATGGCGCTGTTAACAATTCAGCGGCCCTTGGTGGTACATGTACTCGATATAATTGATCAGCTCAGAGTAAAGAGGACACAAGATTGCAACAATATTGCACTGCACAAGTTGCACGCACGGCGATGATTCTATCTTGTAGAAGTTCCAAGCCAGCAAGGGTATCTGTTTGCGACGTTACGAGTAGCAGTATTGAAGATGGTATTTCCATTGAGGGGGGGTGTTAAGAAATATCGCAGACAGCAGCAGCAGCCTATTGTCGTGATCAATTATTGTTGCTGTTTTCGCGTTAAAGTTCACCACAATCCAATCCACGGTCCCAAGACAGGTTCTATTAAAAAACTGTAGAGAAGACGCGTGCTACGACAGAGGCGCACCAGTTTTTTTCTGGGGCTCCTCACTTTAGGAGCTCTGGACTTCCACCCACAAACCAGTTTGAGTAAACTAAAAGTGAGACCCGATTAAAGAACACCTTAATTTACGTAGGCATACAAAACAATCATATTGCAAAACAAAAATGACATCTCGACGATGTTTGGTTGACCTCTTTAGAGCCGGAAACGGTTTTTGGGGACAAACCTTCTTGGAAATAGGGTGGGATCATTTTTCCCGGTGGTGAAAGGAGCCCCGTCCTTCAGAAACAAAAACCGCCAAACAGTGCAACCTCTATCGTAGCACGCGTCAAAAGCAAACGAAGAACCGGAGGGAAATATCATGGTGCCTATTAAATAGCAAACAAGAAGCACAGATCGATGCACGTGCGTACTACAGTACGTACCGGGTATCTGTCACATACGCCGTATACAGTTCGGTACACGACTTAAAGCAGTAAATCGAAGAAAACAAAAAATGAAAAACGGAGAGAGTACTACCCACACGCAGCCTTTGGGACAAAAAACGCAATCGGAAATCAATCCTAGCGTGATAACTCTAACGCTATGGTCTACGGCACGTGGCTGCGAACTGCGGGCGTACTGTTGGGTCGTACTGTTAATATAGCAGTTGGGGAGGTTATGACGAGAGTAACGCGAAACATAAAGCGAGAAATTAGCAGAAGAAGGCATAATGACGGCCGGCCGGTGTAGGCGTTGCACGGAATCGTTGGGGTGCTGGACAAGCGAGTAAGCCTGGGCGACATAGTGGTTGGGTTGTTAGACAAGCGAGTTAGCCTGGGCGACAGAATGGTCGGGGTGCTAGACAGTCGAGTAAACCTGGGCAACCCCGCGTACGCGAGCTACCCCAATTACGGCCAGGCGGGGCACACGCCAAGACGACGATGGCCAGAGCCATGTTTCAGGCGCTTTGTTGGTAGGACGCCCGAACCTCCCCGTGCTCTTGCCCCCCCGCGTACCGGCAAATATGTCCCGCGCCCCGGTTGCAACATTCGAGTGTGGCACTGTGCTACATGCTCGTCCTCCTCTTCCCTGTCATGCTGCATCCGCATGAAGACCACCTCTCCGACGCTCCGTCCTCGACCGCCTGCATCAACAACCCTCCCGCCTGGTATACACTGCTTCGCGCTATCCTTCTGACAGGGTGCGGGATCCCTGTCAATGGAAAAATTAGGCATCCCGTCCCCTCCATCTATCCCGTCCCCCGGTGTAACTATTTTCCCCCCGACGACCCATGCTACAGTAGGTAGGGGGTACGTAGTACCTACCTTTTCGGAGGCCTCTCACTCGGGGATCTCTACACCTCAACCAACAACTGACTTTTGAGAAAAACATGTACTGTAGTAAGTTGTAACCCCGATAAGCAATCCCTTGGGCCAGGTATGCGACCGGTAATACCGCGAAACCCACGTCGGATCAGAACACACCCAGTATCGGGCAGGTCTTCGGTTGGCGAGCCCCTTCAGTGTGATGAACTGCTTTTGGGCTAAACAAAAAGTGCAACCCTTCTCTTAACCCCATTAGAGCCGGAAACGGTATTTGAGAACAAAACTACAGTAGTTGGAAATAGTGTCGAGATACTTTTTGGGGGTATTAATAGTAAAAGGGTTAAACCGCAGCAGCACCGCTCCGACCAACTCTCCAAACAACTTTACTTTCTGTTACAACTCGGCTTCGTTCGCTCGAAACAACTCGATGAATACTGACCAGGACGGCTGAACAGAGTAACTAGTTGGAGCGATACACCTTAAAAATATTGATGTACTGGCTTCAGCATGGATAAGGCGACAAGTTATCACCGATTTCCACTTTCTCGGCGGACGTCGTTGCGCCTTGCTCACGCGATCACGGCAAACACTGTTTCAGATGCCAAACTCTCAAAAATGACCGAGAAAAGGTGGTGATAGCCAGTAAGTAGTAGTAGAGTGAAACTTTGATCGGACGGAGTGCCGGTATACCAGTCATTTGGCAAACAGCAAACCAGATTATGGGCGTGTTGCTGTCCGAACGTTCCGCGCGACTGGCCGCCATCTTACGTCAGTCAGCGTCACAGCCAACCGTTGAGTTCGGCGTATATACGTACGTATAATACGTACTACAGCTCAGGAAGCAGAAGGCTCTCTACTAGATGTGAAGGTTTTACCTACTGAGCTATGGGAGGGGTAAAATATTGATCGATTACCCTGCTCGGGGCAATGATCTACATTAGTTGGACCGGTCATGGATGCGGTCATGGCCGGTCGTAGTTGACCATACCGCGTCCATGACGTCTTTGCCGTATTCTTAACCCACAAATCATACCAGATAAAGTACCAAATACATTACGACTGTTGGTGGTCCGCACATTGTTTTTTTCAGATTGCCCAAACCGCGCAGCGAAGCCGCGCTCCGGTCGGTGGCTAAGCCTGGTTAGGGTCAGGATTAGGGTTAGGGTTAGGGTTGGGTTGGGTCTACGCCTTCTCGTGATTTGTAAAAAATGAAATACGCCAAAACGCCAAAACCAGCTTAAAAGCCCCTATAAAGCGTAATATATTTGGTACTTTATCTGGTATGATTTGTGGGTTAAATGCCGGTAAAGGAGGCGCGTCCATGGACGCGGTCATTACCGACCAAGTGCCGGTCATGGCGTCGTCTATGACCGCGTCAATGACCGCGTCAATGACAGCGTCAATGACTGCGTCCATGAAACATGGCCGACCATGGACGATCACGTACGGTCATGACCGCGTCCATGGACGATTGTGGTCGTCCATGACCGGTCCATGATCGACCATGACCGACACTTGGTCGGTCATGACCGCGTCCATGACCGGTCCAACTAATGTAAAGCACCCCCCTGGGCCCTCTCCCTCAGTCTAGTATCTATTATCCTCCCACCTCTCTCGGCCGTTCTCAGCCCTTAATTGCCGAAACCCTTTTCGAAACCTTCCAGATTTCCTTTGCTTTCTTCGCTGTTCTTTATTTCGTTTTCGCTCGTTTTTCTTCCTTTCGCTGTTTTTGTTTCGGTTTTCTCGGTTTTCTTGCCTAGATTTTACTCTTTTTCGATTTCGATTCGATTTTTAGAAATCATTCTTTGATTTTCTTTTCGAAAAAAGAAATCATTTATTATTTGTTGTCGACTTTTTCGTTGTGTGTTCCGTATTTTGTTTTGGTTCTCGATTACCTAGATTAGTTGTGACAATTTTTCGACTCTGATTCGATTTTTGGAAAGCGTTCTTTGATTATGTTTTCGAAAAATACATCTTTTAAAAATTTGTTTACATGTTTTTTCTCGACTTTTTCATCGTGTTTTTCGGATTTTTTTATTTTTCGATGTCGTCGCCTAGTTTTGACTATTTTTCGATTCATCGAGTTTTGGAAAATCAGTTTCTGGTTATTTGTTTCGACACAAAAGCGTTTTTTTTCTCGACGTTTTTCTTACATGCATGCTTTCGTTGTTTTTTTTCATTTTTTTCCGGTTTTTTCAATCGTCTCGCTTAGTTTTGGATGAGTTTCAACCTTCCCTGAATTTATTTGCTCTCTTCATTTTGGTAAAAAACATACCCAGCTCCGCTCAGCTCACCTAGCTAGCTCAGCAGCGTAGCACAGCGCCGTGCGGTGCTGCGCGGTACGGTGCTGTGCCGTGTTGTGCCTTGCTATCATGCCAAGTACCACCAGGTACCAGGTAGTACTACGTACGTACATAGAACGACAAAAGATGCACGCCCAGCTCAGCTCAGCTCAGCTCAGCGCAGCGCAGTGCAGTGCGGTGCCGTGCCCAGCCTTGCGGCGCGGTGCTGTGCCGTGCCGTGCTGTGTTTTCTCTTTCGTGTGATACATATCAAAATCATTTTGTACGCGTACATGCATGCGCGCTCGGCGTCCGGGTTGCTTGTCGAATCCGCCATTTTTCCCCTGCACCATAGAACTCTTGGTATTTTCAAGTCGCTATTAATAGTGCACCAAACCATGCCCCTTCACATTTTACTCTGTTATTTTCTGTATTCCTTGCGCGAGCGGGCGGTGGGCGGCGTCAGCCGCCGGCGGAGCGGAGCCTTGTATCATACCTGGTACCAAAGTTGATAGTGAAACGATAACAATATCCCAGTAACTGTTGAGGTTGTATGACTGAGGCCAACTCTTATGGGAAACGAATCCAGAACAGTATTTCTCAACACTTTCGAAGACTGTTTCTCCCGGGGACGTTAAACAATGTCCCCTGCTCTCTCAGCGAGCTATTGGTCATCTTTTGAGAGGAATCTAGTGGTATCGGTCGATTTTGCAGGCTCGAATTTCCAATGGATGGCCACCTGGCTCAGTTTCGATTTTCACCCAGTTTCGATAAAAAAATCGAAACTGGCCGCCTGTTTTGTATTTTTCACCCCCTGTTTCGATTAAAAAAAACGAAACTGGTCCAGTTGGCCATACTTGGCCCCCCGTTGGAATTTTGAGCCTGCAAAATCGGCCAATACCACTAGATTCCTCTCGAAAATTGAGCAATAGCTCCTTGAGAGAGCAGGGGGCAATTTTTAACGTCCCCGGGAGAAAACGCCTTCGAAGGTGATGAAAATCCTGTTCTGGATTCGTTTCCCATAAGAGTTGGCCTAGCAATATTGTTTTGAGAATGTACCTGACGGAAATCGACTCCTCCGCCCGATTTCCGTTCTAGAATTTGTTCTATTCTAGCAGGGGGCAGGCGGCGCTCTTCCGTGCCCTGCTGTTGTGGGGGATAGGGGGGGGGGTCATCTATTGCTTACCTTAGTCATTTGACCATTTATAGTTTTTTCTTCCTGTCGACGATAGACTCAAAGTGGCACGGTACCCTCGACGTCCGAAGGCGCCACAGGTCGTGCAGTCGTACAGATCGCAGGGTCACAGCGCAAGCTCAACTGTGGCTGCTGGGAAGCAAAAATGCGGAGGTTTCCTAGAGATTTTTACGGTTTTTGTTTATAGGGGACTGGGGGCGTAGCGTAATTTCGCCGGCCCAGTCCTATTACTTACCGCTAAAACGGCTCGCCGTATGGACGTAATTACGTACAACAGCAGTCAGAATATATGATGTTCAAAGATAGGTACCAGGTATGGTTTTGTCTCCCCCAGCTTTTTAGCTTATTTTTACGTAGTTGTACGTTGTACGTCTGTATATATGTTTTCGGCTTTCATTATTATTGCTATGTTTGCCATCCCATCCGACAATGTGCAGCGTGTGTCAATCGCAAAAACGACGAAGAAACAACACTATAATATGATAGTATTAATAGCAATCAATGAAGACGCGTTAAAGAACGGCATCCCAAACCTTTTTGGCGCACAAAAAGCCTCCGAAAATTCTTTTCTTTTCTTTTCTTTTCTTTTCTTTTCGAATTATTTTGATTTATTTCTCCTTCTCTCTTCCGATGCATGTCGGTTGCTGGCGTATGCATGTATGTTGTGCCTGTCGTACCCAGTACGATGACGATGGCATGACTGCTGTGTGTTGTCCAATAAATCATTCACACCTCGGACAGATCATGATCTAGATCATCTAGATCCTTTTTCACAGATACGTGTATGTTGTGCATAAGAT
>JAYJME010001944.1:0-14878 GCA_036873775.1 Costaria costata
GATACCCTCTGTTTACTCTCAACCCTTTTAGAGCCGGAAACGGTTTTTGGGAACAAAACTACTTGGAAATAGTGTGGGATGCTTTCTGGGGTAGTAAAAGGGTTGGCTACCCCTCGGACAGAGTTTGAATGCCGATTTTTTCGACAACCGGTAGAGTTTTAACGATTAAAGCGAGCGACGAGTTTATGGAAACATCTCGACGAGATCTTCCGAAAAAGGCCGCCATTTTTGTTGTTTGTCACCACCGAAAAAATGATGCCGCTCTATTTCCAAGTAGTTTTGTCCCCCAAACCGTTTCCGGCTCTTTTGTCCCCCAAAACCGTTCCGGCTCTAAAGGCTAAAGGGGTGAAGGCTGCTTTTCGAGGAATTGGTTCTGAACTTCTTACGTCCTCGGGTGTATGTGTTATACACCGTCGTATAACATGATACTCGGTATGATATACTGTACTACAGCAGTACCGACTGTACTCAGAGTAATTGTCTCGTTGGTCAGCAGACTCGGGAACAAACAGGGCGCACGCTCTTTTGCCCGCAAATAAATGCAGCATATTGAAGTGATCCCACGCGCCGGAATAAACCGGCTGGTGTGTTCAATTGTTGAACGATACTGCTGCTTTTGCTGTAGTTCGTTGGTCAGGTTGGCTTATTAACAGGACAGACAACGAAACAGCACGTACGTACGTACGGCGGTTTCAAGAGATCCGTTTCAAGAGATCCGTTGAACTTGTTTACTCGGGCGGGATCGAATGATGCGTATCACACGTAACTTGCATTCGTAGGCGCAGGTATTGTGAACGCCTGTAACCTGTAAACCGCGAGCTACCTCTGCTGTTGTGGTATATATCATAATGTGTTATGCCACGTCTGGGCATAGGATAGGCTGTCACATTCCCAGACCCGCCCGAGTTTCTCGTTGGAGTTTCACCCATAGCGCCTTCGTGCGAGAGCAACGATCCTTCAGATAATTAATTACACACGCCTTCAATAGGAAATCGCGACATGTCATACATACATACTCATGATGAGTACAGGGCTGTTCACGGGTCATGATTCGACCCGCGGCTGGGTCAGGAACTTCTTAAAATATCACGAGTCGGGTCAGATCGGGTCGGGCCAGGAGGTCGTCTAAATCTCACGGGCCGGGTCGGGTAACCCTGACCCGGCCAGACCCGACCCACGAGGTTTGACCCGAGCCCTGCTTATACTATACGAACGTGTTCAAAATGGACGATTTCACACGATTACAGTTACTACAGCCGTAGTTTTCTTTCATTGCCATGGAGTTTTGGAGATCGGACGACGGACGACTCTCCTTGCGTTTCAAACTTTAAAATGAACACGACTTTCAACGGTCGGTTGCAGAGACTCATGCAAATAAAACACTACTAGCCCAATCATGGGAATATCGCGTTTATTGACGGTTCGCCATCCAATTTATTCCACTTTCTCCTCTGTTTCTGACCCAAGCTTTAAGCTACTCCGTATTAATAGGTCCAACCAAGTCAAGAGCACTACGAGTACATAGCAGATAAACCTAGTCCCACATGGCAGAGTAAAAACAACTGCGTAGTTCGATGTACATTTACCCCAGCTAACTATCCCCCGGTCAACAGTCATGTACATTATACACTTACGCATGCTTCCCTAGCCTAGCCTAGTCCCTGGGGAGAATTAACCCCTGGAGTCAGCTTCAAGGTATCAGAGTCTGCATCGTGTCCTCCGGAGGTGTACTGCTTCCTGAGGCTGCGTCTCGTACCATTGGCAACATATCAACTATTATATCATACCCCCCCTCCTTCTCCTTTCTACCTTTGAGGGGTTCGACGTGTAACCGAAATACAGCCAGGAACCGTTTTGCTTTCCTCTCTTGCCGTCGATGCCCCCGGTCCCAGTTACCCCCCCGCACCGAAACGTAAAGAGGCATATCATACATATTGCTTCCATATTACATCGATGGCAATTGATAACGCCTGCCCACGGTTACTGCTACGCGTATCACGATTTTCGGGCCAATGTCAAACCTACCGTTCCCGTTGCTCCAATAACACACAGCCCCTTACCAAAACACGAGTTCAACAAAACGCGATCGTGACGCACGAGGTGGACCGATGGACCTCCCCCTTTTGCTGCACGTATTGCTGTATTCAGCTACCTCCGGTATTGCACAGCCCCGTACAAAAGCGATCACTTCGGTAGTTCAATGCCCCCGTACGTACGCAAGCGCCGGTGCGAAAAAACGCTATATATCGTGATGATGCACGAGTTGGAAAGGACGGGTTGCAAGCAGGGGTTGAATGGCGACATCACGGCTTCCGCCTCGGCTGGTTGAGCCACCACAGCAGCAACAGGCGGGGGGCCGGCCCGGGATCCAAGACCTGCCGCGTGACGTGAAGTAAAGAGTGAAGAAAACAGACGAGAGGCCGCGGGTAAATGCTCCGTCGATTGCCGTGGGTAAACATTCGATTACGGTTGGGAGCGGACAGACGTCACAGGGACAATTACGCGTTGCTGGTGAGCTACGGGCGACATGCATGTCAGCTCAGCGCGCGAAGTAACTTCTAGCTTCTTGCCGCTGCAGCAGGCGCCAACTCACCCCGATGGTCTCTAACGTTGCAGAGCTAGGCCCCACCCACTGCCAACAATCGACGTTGTGCTGGCCCCGCATGTTTCTGTAACTCCGACGGATTCTCGTGTCGTGCTCCACTTCGCTTTCCACCTGCGTGCAAGGACCCAAGGAAGCCAAGCCGAGGCAAGGCAAGGCAAGGCAAGGCAGCACGGTGTGCACAGAGGGTTAATTCAACATTGCACGACCGATCTGCCACGCAAACAACGCACTAACCGCAACTATCATTACTAGTAAATACGTCGCAGTAAGACAGCAGTACCACGCAAACAAAGCACCAATCGCAGCTGTACTACTACCAGGACACAGGAAGGAGATCGAACCAGTGACCGCTTGCGGTTGACACATTACTGCATGTACACAGGTGCAGCGGTCTCCCGACAAGAGCCAACCTACTGCTTCCTAACTGCAGGTAGCCCAAAACCAAAGTGTGCCTTCAACGCGGCCTGCGACACATATTAATAGCAAAACAATACACGTACCAGGGGTATGCTATTCCAGATATACCAATGTAATACCAGCATGTCCCGCGCACGCTTTTCTATGCCCGACGCAAAACCAAAAAGACCAAGATATCGTACTCGTATACTGTCGATGTCGATGAGAACAACACTGTCCATGTCGATGAGAACAGGGGCACTCACCAAATGCCAGAGCTTCCGCACGTTCCTTTGTGTTGCGGCAGTGGTTCCCTCTCCATTCGCCCTCCGTCGATCGCCCACAAAGTCTTGGATGTGCGATGTCTGCGAAAGTTGCCAAAAAATTCCATGCGAGTTTGCCGGGGTTTTTTTCGAGAAAGCGTTCGGCAAAGCAAACATAACGTGGAGCTTTCAATGTGAACATGCGAGGGGTACCGGTACATGCACGAGTCCCCTCCAATAGCTGAGCATACCGATACACACCATGTGCTTCTCGCTGATCAGAGAGACAAGGGACGAGCTCTGAACTTTTCTAAAAAATAACGGAGCAGATTTCTAAAAAACAACAGAGCCATTTCCTAAAAGCACCAGATTGACAAAACAACACTTCCCGACCAGTACAACACCTCAACAGCAACATCAACCTAATATCAAAAGCATGACAATAATACTGGTACAGCACTAGTCTAGGTCACGGCCGAGGCATCACGACTGCAAAGATAACTGCTTCAAACCGCGCGGCGTATGCGTTGCCTCCGGCCATTTAGAGCTACCAATCAATCACCTTTGTTTCCTTCCACATACCGCTTCATTATTACATTATAATACTGTACTGTTTTACGCTCGACCGCTCTTCGTAGAGCCTCGCCGAAGACTAGCAATAGCGCAGCGCGAACCTGCATAGGCGAAGAGTCCCCCGCAGTATGCTCCAGCAGAGCCTTGTAAGCCTCGTCCCGCATGGTGCACACCTGACGCGTATCGATCGACAAGTTTCGCTCAAGGTTAACGTCGCCAAACGTATCATCCATCTCATCCATCATATTATACATCAGGGGGAGGGGAAGGGAAGACACCTGCGACCACGGTTTGTCCAGAATACCGCTGAGGGTAAAACCTCCTATATATAGCAAGAGTTGGGCTGGAAAGTAAAAGTGGCAATAAAAAATAGAAAAAGAAAAAACATGATATATATATATATACCAGGTATTACATTATGTGATATGATACCAACATACCAACAAGACGGTCAGGTTTCCCAAGGAGGATGTCGCCGCTTTATCAGCGACTGTGTTGGTGTTGTGCTTCCATCACAACATCGTCAGTTGCAATAAACCAATGGAGTATCAGTAGACTATCAGTAGACTACTGCCGTAAGCGCCACTCTTCCGAGTATACCATCACGCGTTTGAAATCGAATCGACCCAGGAGAAAACAGCACACAAAATGCAGCCGTCGGAACGTGACGGAGCTATCATATCACGCTATCATACAGCAGTCGAACATATTGATATTGACGATGACGTTCCAACATGTTGATATCGACATTAACCGTTTAACATATATACCAGGTACAGTACGTATACTAGCAGTACACCGAGGTGCGGCGATCGAACTGCTTCATTTGCAACTACTACTATTGTAGTATTCCTAATGTAGTATTTAGTGTTACTATTTTTAATATTGCTGTTGCAGTGATGAAACTAAGTGGTGTAACCGTACCTTGACGTGCCGCCGGTAGGCCACGAGCCTTCGGATGTCGTAGGACAGTATGGCCACCCATAAAGCACAAAACGCCAGCAAAATCTGCCAAGACCAAGACAAGACAAGAGACAAGGCAAGAGCGACCAGTAAGTTCCCATCAGAAACCAGCGAGCGACATATAACTAGAACCTAATAATAGAACCAAATAATAAAACGTCCTGGGGCACGGTCACACCGTTGCGGCAATATAGCCTTTCTACTCAATACTACAGCGGCCTTGTCTGTCAAGGCAAAGCAAGGCAAGGCAAGGCAAGGCAAGGCAAGGCAAGGCAAGGCAAGGCAAGGCAAGGCAAGGCAAGTCGCACACGGCATTGTTTGTCCCGCGGGCAAGGCAAGGCGCACACGGGAGTGTTTGACACGCGCTCCGGTCGGGCTGCGTTATTTTGTCTTTTCTTGCCGTCTGGAGCTGGCTGCTTTCATTATATATACTCGTAAAAACAAGCGGAAAAAACAGAAACCACGAACGACAGAAGAGACAGGGAGACAGAAGAAGACAGGGTAGCCCCCGCTTAAACCTGTTGTCAACTCAGGCTTGGTCCATATTTGTAACCGTCGTAACCACCGTGAAACGTCAATCAAACGGCAACTGCTGCGTGCGCTGGTGGAAGCACAAGAAAATAAAAATAAAAATGGAGACTTTCGGTCGGACGGCGCGGATCACCGGCTTCAGATTCCCACTACAATATACCAGGTACAATATACGGCTTCACCCAGCTCAAAATGGGGTCCCAAATTTGATTCCGTCGTGTAAAAGGTTTTATTAATATTAATATGATGAGGCCGTTTTTGCCATGTGGCAAAAAAGCCTCCTTATAGCGGGGTCCGTACAGGCTTCCTACATTAAATTAGTCTGTTCGCTGTCTGCTGTCTACTGTCTGTCGGCAGCCTATATCACTGATTGCGAGAGCTATACGTGGCCGACTTCCACAAACCCGCTGTCTGCAGAAGCGTGGGGGCTGTGGTTATAACTTGTGGGACTTGTTTCGTCGCAAGCCATCACGAGTTAGTTGCCCGCGGCCGCCGTGTTGGGATGGTTTAATGGTTTTGGTGGCGTGTTTCGAATGCGGCGGGATTTGTTTTTGTTTTTTCTTCGAGCGCACACAGCCTACTGCGAGTATATTAGACAGCCTTGCCTCATCGACCTCTCTACTAGTAAGGTACTGGTATGTTAGTGTGTTAGTACTGCGTATGTTATAAATTGTATCATAGTTAGGACCAGCTTGTGTCGCCCGAAATAAAACGAATACGACACGACCCGCTGACAAGGTACCCACCTTCCAGTGAGCGAGAACCATATTTCCAGCGGCGACACGGACACTGCAACCCCAGGGCAGCGACACCGCACCCGCCACAGCGTCCGATAGACGCGCGACCCTCTCCGACCCGCTTCCCACTTGGCCACCGGCACCGTCTTGCCCTCCCCCGAAAGCTTCTGCCGGCTCCCCCTCTAGATGTATGAGTCCGGCTACATTCCCGGCCGGCATGGAGGCCAAGAGAGAAAGCGGCTTGCTGCGAGGGGGGGGCGGGGGGAGGGTTGAGGGCCGCCGCACGTCATACGCGAGCACGTTAGAAATGCTGGGTGGGTTGTCGCTATTCGTTATTTTCTGGGAGTGTGCGCTGGTATACTATGATAATATGGTTCCAATGTTGCACCTGCTATCGAAATCAAGCCGCTGCTTCGCGTAAACATATATGCCGATTCATACGACTACACCACCAAAAAGCGTATCGACACAGGAATCACCTTGCAGTACCAGTGCTGCTGCTACTATTAATATTAATACTGCTATCACATACTACTGCTACTACTGTGACTACTACTACTACTACTACTACCAAAAGTATCCCTAACACTTTCCTTAGAAGAGCTCGGTCGCAAGAAAAAACATATTTTTGTCACTAACCTACATGAGAGCAGGTAAGCTAGGGTTCGTTCGCCACTGAAGCTATTCAACTATAGGTAAAATAGTATTAGCTCAAGTAATAGTAATAGTAACCGACTGACCTCTGAAGTAAGGCTGCTGCCTCTGTCAGCGTGATCAAGCTCCTCCTGGAAGATGCGCTGGGCAAGATAATCCCGATAATACCGCCGCCCTTGCACTGGTCCTCCACCGTCAGCATGCTAGGGAACAAAAACAGACACCGCCCCAACACACACGCAAAAAAAACGAAGACGGATCAATACATGTTCGACGCAAACGCGGCAACAAGCCAGGCCATTTCTAGTACTATACTCAAATTATAGTATTAATAGGTTTCTAGTTTACGCAGGCGCCAAAAACATAGGGGCTCATTTCCAGCCTCGCGTGCCCGAATCTTCGTGTCCCGCCCGACGACCGGAATCTCCGTGTCCCGCCCTACGACCGGAATCTTCCATAAACAAATAAAAAATAAATGGTTGTGTGACTATGTTCTGGTTGCATCGTGTTCGACCTTTTCTACTTCCCAGCAACGCACACAGTTGACGACAACTACAAACACCAGCAGCGCGAATTCCTAACGAGAGCTGCGGTATCACATAGCGGCATATGATATGCACCACGTAGATATACCAAGGTTTAAGTCTGGGGTATTTACTGCGAATATCAACATCATCCACGTCTTGCAGTCGCGCCGACGATGTGCTCTCCGGCCCCATCTCTGCCCCATGACCTATTTTCACTATAAACAGCACGGGACTATAGCATACTATAGCATAGCAATCAGTTACCACGATGGACCCTAAAAATAATGCACCATGTATTTATTTAATAGTACATATTTTGCCCTTATTTTTTAGGCACGTTATTACACTGTACCAGTAGCTTATGGTCACTATGATATGTAGTAGTATACAAGATCCATAGTCACGAGTTTTACTACTAATAAGTATATTTGGTTCTGATCAGTGCCTGGTATGCTCCCCGATAACACGTACAGTGCTATGTATATTGGTATTCCTCGAGGACGGAGCTTACCTTAGAGCCGAGACAACCGTATCCGCCTCCTTCCTCACTGCCGCGCCCAAGACGCAAGCCGTACCGTCCTTCGCTTTCTCGAACGGAACGTCACAGGACAGGATGCGACCCAAGTCGCACACCGCTGGGGCGGGGCAGTCGACCACCATCGTGCCTACTCTGCATATGGAGGCATCTTGGTCGCTGGTGTCAAGGGGAGGGGCATCAACAAAAGGGTCCATGAGCAAAGGGTTGCGTTGTACATGGTATTATATTTTAGTTTTTTAACTCTCCCGCAAACGGGTAAACTTACATTTTCTTGTGGCGAAAGGGATAGCAGCGTGAGGTGATCACTACTAGTACTACTATTACGGGGCACCATGGTAAATAGGACCAAATATTGTTAGCAAAGATAGGGAAATGTACAGGTTTAGGTGTCTACAGTAGATCCTATTATGTCTACAGTAGGTCCTATTCACTATGGTCCCCCGTAAAATAATAGCGTGCACACTAAAGAGCCACGCTCACAAGGCAGAAACGGCAAAAAACGGCACGCGTGTGTCACGCAGGGTAATCGGCTTGAAGAAAGCAAGCGAAATGCGAAATATTATATTCGTTTGGCCCCATATTGACAGTCAAAATGTCGAGACCTATTAATAGCCAGCCTCCATCGCACGAGCGAGCAGTGCACCACACACGAGACACGAGGCCTAAGGAAACCAACACCTTTCAGACAAAGTACACGCCACCAGAAGACCACGGGGTTGTGCGGCACAGCTTGGTCCAAATTGACGCTACCGGCTCGGTCAAGATGCAGTCACCCCGAAGTCCAAGCTTGAAAGCGAACACACAGCAAAAAAAAGTATACCAGGCATATTTGACACCAGCAACGTCCGTCATGCCGCAGTTATCTCAGTGCACACCCACAAAAACAGGTTGGTAACTGTATAAACAAATGGCGGAGTGCTTGAGGAGTATACATAAACCCTTACCTGGTCAGAAAACACTTCTCTTCATGAGCGTTGTCCACCCTAATCGCGGACATGGCACTCCACGCACTTCCTGCTTGACGCCTTACCCGAGGCCATACCGGCACTAGGACGCCCCACAGTAGGGACGACAGCATCAGCGGAACAAGCGCCACCACGCTGCCAAGACGACGCGCGATTGGGTTGCATCATCCGAAAGGGAAAAATTAGGAACGAGGTGAAAGAGGAGCAGCCCTTGCGAGCCGCAGCGTGTGCTTCATAATCCAGTACCCAAACGACATGATTATGACACCAATCGTTTTATGCCCTTTTTCTGTTGTCTACTACCATCAAGAGGAGGCACGTACGTATCTACAATCGGCAATGTGCACCAACAGTATCTGCATTCAATTCGAGGGACGAGTTTACATTGTACCAGGTGCAAGACATCATACAACAGCAGCAGTAGCAGCCGACTCGTGTACAGCTCGCAATGCACAATCGCCAAGTTCAAGCTTACCACGTGGAAGCCCAGACGCCAACCCTGCCTCCTCTCGGGCCACGACGCGACGACCGCTGCCCCCCTCCACGCGGCTCAACCTTCTTACACGGGCTCACAACCGCCGGACCCGCAGCACCTTCGTTCCTCGCAGCCGTCTCCCCCATACCCCCATCCCCCCTCGTGGAGCGGAGAAAGCTCTGCCTTCTAGTGCGTCTCTCAGGCTGCGCCATCGCAGGTTCGCCTACCCCTCCGGCTGACAGCGCAGGCGTTCGGGAATCCATCCTTGCGCCGGCAACAGTTGTATCAGCCGTGGCCTCTCCCGCCCCCTCGTCCTGCCCGGCATAACGGAGAAAGCTCGATCGGCGGGAGGTATCGGCCACCAGTCCGGTCGAGCGCCGGCCCGCCTCCCTCGGCACACTTTTAGCCGGAGACTGTTCAGGAATGCCAAGAAAAGGTGGCACAGATGGGACGCTCTGCCGCCGACCGGGGAAAATCTGGGGCATGGGCGGAGGCGTTTCGAGCGACGTTGATGACTGTTCACGCGGGGGGGGCGCCACGTGACTGGTCACGCGGGCGGGAGGTGCCACGCGATTGGCCAAGTGGCCCTTCCTGCTCGGCGGGGGCTCCATGCCGCCGGCCATGTCCACGTCTGAGCTGTCGACATCATCGGTGATATTGCCATTGTTGTTGTTAGTGTCCGAGGGGTTTTGGTCGTTGCTGTCTGACGTGTCGTCGGCTATGCTGTTGGGCGGTCCCACGCTCGCCCCGCCGCGGTCGCTTGCCGACAAGCTCTGGGCGTACTGCTGGGCGCGCTTTCTGCTCGACTTCCGGGCCTCCACCTTGTCCTCCTCAGGGCTCTTCAACGCTTGCCTGCGCGGCTAGATAATACCAGGTACATTGAAGGAACCACCACATGGCATGGCATGACATAACACACAACAGACGGCACCGTCAATCGCATGACACACCGGGGGAGACAGGAGTGTTTCTTGTGACAAAAGCGCGACATATTAATAGTTCCGTTAGCACACCCATGCTTCAACGTTAGCATGTCAACCATTGTCTTACACACACTTACGCTGCAACTGTTATAAAGGCGTTCTGCTACACAGCTGGCGTTCAAAGGTTATTTTCGGGGGACTATTATTAATAGCTACCTGGTATCTATATAATGATCATCTCACTACTAACACTATTAATATTAATATGAGAAAACGTAAAATAAGTTGGGGTGGTTCTGGTTAAGTTCCGCGCAAGGCTGAACGAAAGCCAGGCCATGGCAAGGGCGCGAGAGTTTCGTGGCAGAATAACTTGAGCAGGACTGTCCGCCCATGCCTCTATATGACGATGCCCCCTTTTTACTTTTTACTTTTTACGAGGGTATCACCTTCTTGCCACTGGCTGGAGTATGTGGAGTATCAGTCGCCGATGACGGTGAGCCACCTGTAGATTTCCTGCCAGAGGGTACAAGACGAATTTACATCATTGATGAGAAGATAACGAAGGGGTGTATGGTACGGTATACGGTGATTACGATATGTGTATGCACCTGGCGATGGCTCGAGGCGCACGCATGAACACCAAACTGGAAGCGCGCGCCGCGCTATATATATATATATATATTACTGTAATAACACCACGACAGCTACGGACTGCGGCTGCGGCCGATCGCACTACCGCTACTAATATTGTAATATTGTAATTCGGCGTTGTCAATATTATACCAGGTGCATGCAAACAACTATCATGTTCGCGGCTAGTCGATGCTCGCGGTTACTCGTGCGGCTGCGTCAAAATAATAACCTTATCATCACCGCACACAGCCGCACGAGCAGCCGCGAGCATGACACTGCTGTACTTAGTATGCACGGATAATCTAGGCATACAATGTTACCATCGCACACCGCAGTACGACTCGCCGCGAGCATGATACGTGTGTGTGTGTATCATATAGGCACCGCCGAACTATAAATGGAACCCGATTCCCTTCACTTGAAGAGGCGTGTTTTATTCTGAAATAAGAAGGAGACTGCATCTGCACACCTGACTCTACCTCATTCGTCTCACGGCACGCACATACCTTACTGTACCTCATACCTCATACCTTACCATGGGTATACCTTGTGCGTCGTATCGTATTATATACGAGTATCATGTAAAAAAACAACCAGTACGTGCAGAATAAATAACAAATTTAGATAATACGTATGATACAGGTAGGTCATCGTAGCTCTGGATCATATGGCATATAGCTGTCTGATACCTTGTACATCCGGGCGGCCGAGGGTGAGGGTCAACCGGAAGATGTGCAATTTCGGTCCATAGAGCTCTAAAACCTGACGGTTGCCGTCGTTTGCACGGCAACTACGGTGGTGACACGCCACACAATTTCGGGATAATTGACAATTGTCTGCTGCTGCCGCCGCCGCTATACTGTTGTTGCAAGTACACGCCGCAAAAGGCTTACCGGAAGTAAGTTTCAAGCGGTATCTTACCAGTACAGGTACTGCAAAATACCAGGTACATTTTCAGGGGTGCACAATAAAAGCAAGAAGATCAGACGTTATTTAAAAAAACGATCGCATTCGCGTGCGAAACCAGCGAGCTTTACGGCACAGCAGTATGCGGCTTGAATCCGCGGCGTGAGTTCTTATGGGTTCACGTTCACACGGAATCGGTGGCCATATTTCGTTGAGATTTCGAAGGCACATTGTAGCGGGTTTAGGAGATTATTTTTTACTTTGCACAAACAACACACCTTATAGAGTGCACCTTAAACCTTAGAGTGGTTGGTCATAAGAGAACTACAGGTCAGGCCGCCACGTACCGGTAGGCACACAGGAGTGGCGCGAGTCGCGCGATTCTGCCATGCTTTTCGTCGTCCTCGCTGAATCGAAACCCTTGTGGGGATTGAGCTGTAAGTTTACGAGCGAATGCGTTTCAAATTTCAATTTTGACGCCGCCAAAAAACTAAGGACTAAGGACCCCTTTCGGCATGGAAAAAGGTACACCGTTTTTTTCAGTGGCTTTTTCGCAAAAAACCATCCCTATTAATAGCAGTACTCATACGACTGCTGTATGGCGACAAGACAACAACCACCGGCCACCGGTACTACCGTCCACCATCCAGCAACAGACACAAGTTCATGACAGTTACAAAAATCTTTGCAGGGTCACCTATACCAGGTATCTTTCATCGTATCTTTGATACAGTAGTACTCTGTCAACCTGGCATTGCTATTGCATAATCTGATACAAGGGCCATAGCAACCCCTTTAGGACTGCAGTATTAATAGTTGGGATCAGTGTGAGATATTCCTAGGTATCTGTCTCTATCATAACACTGCACCATTAAGGTAAAAGCAACGAGCACATCGTCGGTCTCCGGTCTCAGACTCTGCCCGACCTTCATCACGCGACCGTGCTTGTGTCATTGCGCTCGTTGTGGGTGTGAAAAACTAATGTGATATGATATGATACTGCTGTACTGACTGATCGCGATACGTGTGCCTGCCTGAACGGACGCGTCACCCTGCGTTACTGGTAATCACCCAACAATAACCTCAAATGTATATTATACGTGCGCCATATCCATGCACGAAAAAGTGAGACTATATACCAGGTAAGAACGATACTTGACTTATATAGGGTTTGTTAGAGAGTGAGGATTTACATGTTTTACAGGTCTCGATAGCGTGACTTAGCCCCGGGTAGAAAGTTCCCAAGAGAGAAGGAGTCATCGTGCAACAAGACGACTGCGCGTTGGAACAGAGGTAGCAGACCGCACGAGCACAGAGCACTACCGTAGCTCCCAGGCGAGTAGCTAGCGAGGTTGTTGTTTTCCGTGCGGAGACGACACGAATCCCGAGCCATGATCTCACGAGCCCCCATTCGCGTTTTCGTGCCAAACGAAACCAATCGGCGGAAGGACCTTTTGAGGATCAGTTACCGGTACGTTTCCGTAAGAAGCGGCCCCAAGCCCCAACGGGGCTGTAATGCGAGTACTTGTAATTGACGCTTGTACCACCTGGGGTATCACAGGTACATGTTTGGAGATGGACCTTCCGAGCTTTACGCGTATACTAATGAGGCCGATCTTTGCCATGTGACAAAAAGGCCTCTTCTCCTCAATCGCATGCTGGGTGCGTGCGTGCTTGCGTGCGTACAGGCTTCCATTACGTATGATATGATATTTAATTACTGCTGGAAGTCTGTCTGCCGTCTGCTGTCTGTAACAATCGTGATCTTCCGTTGTTATTACTCGTATTGATTGCGAGAGCTATACAAGACCGATTTCCACAAACCCGCCGCCTGCAGAAGCGGGCGGGCCGGGGCTAACGGGTGGGACTTGCTTTGTCGCAAGCCGTCACGAGTTGCCCGCGGTCGCCGTGTTGCGGTGGTTTTGGTGGTGATGCTGTTGCGTGTTTATTTTTTGCGGCGGGATTTCGTTTGTTTCAGGTTTGTTTCTTCCAACGCACACTGCCTACTGCGAGTACAAGGCAGGCTTGCGTCATTTACCTCTCTACTACTCGTATTACATTATATTATAGAATAGTACCTGGTATTTATACCTTTTAACCTCAGCAGTGAAAGGGACACACACACACCTCAGCAGTGAAAGGGATATACATATACCAGGTATCGGTTTGGGGTACAGCATACCTTTTGAGACTCTCCCTGTACTCCTTGGCGGCTGCTCGGCTTTCTTCCAGGGACCTGAACACACGGTGGCGGAATAGGGAGGGGGTGATGTGGTAAAACTCAAGTTTTAAGTTTTTGAGGTTTTGATTTTGAGGTTTTGATGGGCAACGCCAGGCCGCCGGAACGTAAGATTTTTACCTACCCAGCTCGGTGCTGCTGATGTACGAGTACCTCCATGAGAAAATGATCGTAGGACATGCATCAGAGGTAGGTCTAAAATGGTGAACGGTGCAGTCAACGTTGGGCAGCAGCCCGTAAAAAGAGCACAGCACCGCAGAAGCACAGGCAACAACAGGCACCAGCACCACAACCAACGGCAACTTACCAGAGTACCAACTTATTTATATCGTTTTATGGTGGAAGCCGGGAAAGAAAGTAAACCGTAAAGCGGGTATATCAATCTCTCGGGTCGGCACGCGAGGGAAAACGTGCGAGATCACCGCTAGTAGTTGCGCGAAGTCCCCGTGCAAACGAGCATTGTCGCCGGCACGAGATCGTGAGATCGCTGGTTTCTTTGCTGCTGCTGTGCTACGTGCACACACAGAGCTCTAGACGACCGCGTGCCAAAGCCGAAGCCGCTCGTGAGTGCATCGTGATAGGAACTCGTCGCAGCAATGGGTCTGGCATATTCGTACACCTCAAATCGAATGCATACCTTTTCTTGTGGGCTGAACCTGGCGGATCTCCATCCTGCGGCTTTTCCTTTCGTTTTGATGCAGGCATCGCGACAACCCACAACGTCTGAGGTACCCGCGCAGTGATGAAGTGGGCGGCAAATCCATCTCGGGTCTCCGGAGGATGCGGGAGCGTCCCCGCCCAAGAAAAACGCCTTGAATTTGGAACACCCTCAAATCGAAAAACCTAAAACATCAACATCAGCTGGAGAGTTCACGTTGTCGCTCTGCGCTCGGTGCGAGAGAACGAAGGAAGACCAGCCGCTAAAACCAAGCGGAAGGTGGAAATAAAGA
>JAYJME010001945.1:0-14877 GCA_036873775.1 Costaria costata
CAGTGGTAAAGACCTGCTGCATACTGGCTTACGTATATCACCTGAAAACAGTGTTATGGAACAGATCAATCAGCACTATACTCCTAGATGGGTACATACTGACTCCGTACTGACGATGTAGTACGAGCTACATGTATCAGAGGACTCTGTGTTATCAAGCAGCGACAAGATGATACTGACTACTGCTGTACGTGTCATCTCTAATATATTATTGTTATACTTTTTATTGTTATTACTATTATCATTCTTGTTATTATTCTTCTTGTTATTATTATCATTACTACTATTATTATTATTATTATTATTGATATTATTGTTGTTATTATTATTCTTATTCTTATTTCTATTATTATTATTATTGTTATTCTTATTATTATTATTATTATTATTATTATTATTATTATTATTGTTATTATTAATATTATTATTCCTATTATTCAAATTATTATTATTATTATTATTATTATTGTTGTTGTTATTATTCTTATTATTATTATTATTATTATTATTATTATTATTATTGTTATATTATTACTCTAAGTAATATTATTTTAAGTATTATTATTATTGTTCATATTATTTTTGTTATTGTTATTATTGTTATTATTTATATTATTATTGTTATTATTTTTACAATAAATATTAATTACATTATTCTTATTCTTATTCCTATTCTTCTTATTATTATTGTAATTATTATTACAATAACAATTATTCGTAGTATAATTATTGTTATTATTATTATTATTATTATTATTGTTATTATTCTTCTTATTAATATTATTATTATTATTATCATTATTATTAGTAGTATTATTATTATTAGTAGTAGTATAATTAATATATATTTATTATTATTCTCATTATTATTCTTCTTATTATTCTTCTTCTTCTTCTTTTTCTTCTTCTTATTATTATTATTAGTAATATTATTATTCTTATTCTTATTCTTCTTATTATTATTGTTCTTCTTCTTATTATTATTCTTATTATTGTTATTATTAATATTATTATTATTATTATTATTATTATTGTTATTATTATTATTATTATTATTGTTATTATTAGTATTAATATTATCATTATTCTTCTTCTTCTTCTTTTTAGTATATTATTACTATAAGTATTATTATTTTAAGTATTTTATTTATTTATTATTATTATTATTATTATTATTATTCTTATTATTATTATTGTTCTTATTATTTTTGTTATTGTTATTATTATCAATATTAATATTATTTTTATTATTATTGTTAATATTTTTTAATATATATATTAATTTCATTATTCTTATTCTTGTTCTTATTCTTCCTATTATTATTATTATAATTATATTATTAGTATTATCGCATAGCAACGTAATGCAGTGGAACAATTGGCAAAACCTCTGTTCTTCCCCTGTGCAATTTCTCGTGGAAGGGGGGATAAGCTGAAGGAGCCACTCGCAGGGTACCGACCCGGTACTGTGCCGGTTGCAAAATGCCAGCTGTGAGAAATGTGACCGAGCTGGGAGCCGGATCATCCAGCAAATGGTAGAATCGCCCATGTTTACCTCTATACTCCCAATACACACACGTCACAGAGTATAATTCATGCACTTCGTCGTCCTAGTAACGGTGACAAGGTACACTCTGTTTTTCGTATGCAGAGACAACCTTATTTCCAGCACTGCAGTAGTATCCTCCGATCGATACAACTATCGTTTGACAAGAAGGTCTAAGCCACGGAGTAACGCCCGTGAGTTTGCGGAGCGAGGCATAAGGGCTCAGCGTTCGAACGAAGGGTCGGATCCTTGTTTCTTTTCAATTTCCAGGGGTGTAATACTTCGTAGGAAAACGTCTCACAATAGGAGTAGCAGTAGCAGTAGCAGTAGCAGCGGACGTAGTACGAGCGTCATCGGCAGACAGACGCAAATAGGGTATAAGCACTAGTCAGCACCAGACGCGCAGCGTACGCAAACTGCTCAAAGATGCAAAAGCACAAACATCCGAAAGAGGTTCGCCGATTTCTCTACTGATACGTCTATCTACAGGATGCAACAAGCAGCGGCAAAAACTTAAACTCAGTACTCGGATGGTGGGTTTAATTCGAAAACTCTTCGCTTAAATGTGAGGTTTTGCAGGCTTGTTTCCCTTATCCGGTCGTCACACGCCGGGACCAATGAGGGGCCGGACTGCGGAACCTTTTAGCTTGTTTTGAGCTTGATATCGTTTTGGTTGCAAGCGGACTACACAACGGGAACCTTGAGCCGAGAAACGGACGTCTGGCAGCGTTGGCAAGCACGAGGGGAATTATATCTGCCTCATGACTGCTTCGTGGAACCGGTTTTGCGTTTCAATCATCAAGTTCGCTGCATACGACCACAAGCGCCTTGTGCATGCGGGTGCGTCCGAGCTATGGACTGTACTTTGCTGCTGTTGGTGGGGCTTCGCTGTAGTAGGTCTCGCTGACGTCGGAAGCTATTATCAATAGTTTATGAGGCTCTCTCTTGATGAGCTCTATACCTATATACAATATCAAGCGCCGACGAACGTTGGATGACCAGCCCAATGTAGAATATTATGGTCTAGGTCTGCGATGAAACATTGTATGGAAAATTCCGATATCAGGTAGACTCTCGGCTAAGGAGCCCCGTCAATCAAAAGCAAAATTGGCGACTTTTGACACCCTATTCGTAGCACGCCTCCGAACAGAGATAAAGGAGAGCAAATTAAGTACCTCAACGCCCTCGTTCACGTTTTGGCAAATTCTTTTTCTGAAAGAAAGAGCTCATTAACCCATAATTTGCCGGGATTTCGTTCTTGTTTTGGAATATAGTACTCATGGTGTACCTAGGCCATGGGGCAGTTCATCCGGTTGAGGCCACAACACATCTCATAGTTGGTTTTTGGACGGGCTACATAGCCCGCAGAGGTGGAATCCTTAGAACAAGGAAGGTGAACACCAATATTAGCATGTGTCTAAACATTTGCGAATACACGTCGCCACCGCCAAACAAGTGGAACGTCGGTGGGGGTCGGCGAGGGGATAAACGACGATACAAGTGGTAGATCAGCAGGCCTATGTACACCGTGGAGTTCTGAAAGTCAACATACTGGACGCGTCCACCTTAAACACCGTGAACAAGCATCAATTGTAATAAATTGTATGTATTTTGTTACTGATATTCATGAATACGCAGAAATACAGGGAATCGGAAAACCCGGGTTCTTCGAAATTGAACGACAGTCAAAGATGGGATCGATAAGCACCCACTCCCTCACCTCATAACAGGGACGCTACCGAATCTAAAAGGAACGTCAAGAAAAGCTGGAATTTAGTGAAAGCCTGTCTACTTGGGAGACACACCCCATACCACACACCGCCCTTATACGACCAGTAACGGGGGAGAAACGAGACGAGAACGTATGGGTGAAAAGCGTAATCACCGTGTCATCGGCACACTTCAATAGCGAAGAGAGTATAGAGTACATGTACAGCTTGGAACAACACAAAACATAAACACAGCACATCGCCACGGTAAGAGTGGCCATATTGCCGATAGAGCAACCGGCACTGTCGATGTGTGCATGTCGAACTCGCCGAGATATCTTCGATAACGACAGCGACGCCAAAAGTAAAAGAGGCTACTACCGAGACACGTAGTATCACCCCCGGCCGACGACACCAACTGCAAGGTGGCTCTTACGGGGGAAAATACGTAGTATCTCCTGCAACCTATTTGCCTATGAAGCATGTCCTTGTTGCTACTCAAAGCGCTTTCGTTGCTTTAGGGCACGAAAACGAGCACTTGGCCATTTTTACTGTTCAAACACGGACTCTCCTTGTATTTCCCGGCCTCAACCTCTTGCAATTCCATAAAACAAGGATTCTAAAATACTGCGTCAGCCGTTCGATATCCCTTTCAAACGGTTTACCGTCCTTCTATATAGTAGGGGAATGACGTTCACGCCATTCAAGCGTACTGGTATCAACAAGCCCAGCCTGCATATCCTGTAAACTGCAGAAACCAGCCTTTTTGCGGGCGACAACGAGATGCACAAAAAAGAAGACACCGATGGGGGGCTGGCCAAAAGAAATACCTAACTTATACAGTCTCACAGTGAAGAACGATATTTCGATAACAGGAAACCTTCACATGGGTATGTTCCTTGTCGAATATTTCAGCCTGTCATATTGTTTTACATATATATGGAAAGGGCCAAACATTGAAATGCTATGTGTACGTTTTTGCAGCCAGCTTGTACGCGTACACAACACCCCGACAACAAGCTGGACAAAACTTTCGAAATGGATTTGGCGACTAGTCCCACGACATAGTGTCGAAACGGTGCCCAAGCAAGTACTTCTGGGTATCCTCTACTGTATATGCTGATTACAGTGCGGCCTGCTACACATCCGAGTCAGTAGACATTATGTGTACGTCAACGGCTGAGTGCTGACACCAGCTGTCTGCCATGTTAAAGATGTTTTTTGAATTTGCGTGGCGGCACACCTTCGCCCGCACCGGGCACCGAATGCTCGTCTACCGTTTTCATTGACGCAGAAAGCTTTCCGTACCCACATCACACGGGGGACCGATTGCGTCTTTCTCCACATTGGGACGGCCTGTTTATGTCAGAAACTCTACAGCCGTCGTGTTTGAGAGTAACACTGCCAACAACCTGTAATCCCCCCCCCCCCCCGCGCTAGTCGAGGATGTCTGATCATAACCCGTGTACAATGACGATCGTCGATGTGGTCTCGATCGCGCTTGGGCGTACCATGCCGTGTTTTGCGGAGGCAAATGCAGGTTCTGTCCAAAGGCGATGTGTGGGGTTCACACAATATACCACTGAATCGGAAAGCGTTTTTGTCAGTCACTTATATCGTGTGAGGATATGGCCGAGCGCTCATGGCAGGCATCATTATCTACATACACGTCTCGTTGCTTCTCGTCGCTGTCTGTTCTTACGGTGGCTGCGCAATCGCTAACCTTTAAACCCTGTGTGACCTACGCGATGCACCGCCCGGCTCAAGATCCCACTGGGTGTTGTCTCTATGTGTGAGGAGTGTGTGCGCCATGGCAAGCAACCAGCCATTTTGTAGCTTACCTACGACCCGGCCTGAAAGACACCGCTCCCCCCCCAGTAGTAATGCATTTACCAAACCGAACGTAGATATAAAATGAAGACGACACCAATGGCGTCAACACACGTAGTTCTATGTTAACGAAGTTTCCCTTCCAGCACGGGAACATAATCATTCTTATTGCTTAACCGTGCGAGCCGCGTCGTCGCACAACGCACCAACGGGTACGTGCAGGCAAACCGCGGTCCGGACCACTCCCGGTCGATGGACGAAACGCCGTGGAGGTTGCCCGTTGCTTTGGCATGTCAGCTACGCCAACTCACTCCTCGATGAGGCACGGAGCCTCCGATGACGTGGTGCACTGTATACCACTGGCCCTGATGACCTGGATGCAGCAGGCGGCCTGCGATCAAGGCGGGTGACAAGACATGAGTTTGTCGATCCGGCTGAGATTGGTGGCTATAAGGTATGCGTCGTTCTGGGAAAGTTTGTTCATCGGCCTGGTGATAAGTGCAAGCCCTTCCACGGTTTGGACGCGGAAGAGCTTAACCTGCATGCCAAATTCGACGCGCCAGTAACAGAAGGAAGCGAGACGACGACAAGAGACATTAAAACGCACCGCACCACCGGGACGAAGCTGGCAGCCGGGTCCTCCGCAGGTCCCGCATTGAGCCTCGCAGCAAGCGATGTCGGTAGCTTCAACACCGGGCACACCGTTGGTGCAGAGACCTTTGTTCGTGTCCATTGGTTTGTCGAGGGATGACGTATGTAATCGTGACACCGGCGGTAAACGTTAACACAACATAAGGTTCATCTTATACAATACACGCAAGGAAACCTACGGTGCGCTTGGCATCAGCATTTGCAATCTGAACACGCCGGTTAGCGGAACACAGCAACCGTTTGGAGAGGCAGTGGAATGACCGGCATAGAGCTGAACGATTTCGTGTCATGACGATACTAGCTACAACGCTTGGCATCCAACTACTGGGTTACACTCTATCCGCAAAAAACGGAGGTATTCAATTTCATGCCGAGGGCAATCCGCGAACGGCACGAAATGGAAACTAGAGTCGCCCCAACGGTGCTTAAGACGCAAGTCACGTTGGCGCCGCTACAACCAAGCACTACAATACACACAAGGAAGCATACTGGTGGCAGCCACAAGAATCGACACACAACTATTAACCAATGCCGCGTTACTATGACGGGGAACCATAGTAAATAAGACAAACTGTTGTTAGCAAAGAAGATAAATCGATAGGTTTTGGTGTCTACCTGTCAGTAGGTTCTAATGTGTCTACGGTAGGTCTTTTTAACTCTGGACCAAATTTTGTTTGCAAATATTGGGAAATTGATAGGGGTTGCTGTCCACAGTAAGTCCTACTGTGTCTACAGTAGGTCGTCTAAACTATATAGTCCCCTGTAATAGTTCATAGACGACGTCGACGAGCATGCAGCTCCCTCGCCCAAAACAGTCAAGAATCAATGTATCACGACAGGTTGATGAACCAGATAAGGCGTCCGTGCAGGATCAACTAGGGCTACCCAATACTCACCGTCGATAACACACGGAGCCGCCTCGGTCGTGCTGCACAACGCCCCAGTAGCCCTGATGCTCTGAATGCAGCAGCTGGCCTGTGACCAACGGCATACGAAAAGCATTGGTTAGCCAGTCCAACTGAGATTGGTGGCTCTGAAACCTGCGTTTGACGAGGCAAAATCATTCCTCGGCCTCGTGTTACGTGCGAGCCATTTCGCGGTTTCGACGCGAAGGACGACAAGGTGTCGTCAATGCGCTTGACCCACGACAACGAGACACGACTACAAACACCAACGTACCACGCCACCAGGACGCCGCTGACAACCCGGTCCTCCACAGGTCCCGCATTGATCCTCGCAGCAGGCGTTGAAAGATTGCAAACCATCCACACCGTTGCTGCAATGGCCTTAAGGACAGGTGAAGCATCGACCACAGAAAACGTGATTACGATAGTGCTCGATGGTTCTCTAAGCCTTGGGTACCAATGAAGATTGGTCTCTCTGGCGTTGTACCGACCGAAGGTGATAGTTGTGGATGTTGATGGTGACCATGCCAAGTACAAGGTGCGGAATGCGTGTGTGGCGTTGGCTAATTTGTCGAGGTCTTCAATATTTCTCTAAGGGGGGGTTCTGTTTGTTGCCTAAGGTTCTGACTGGACCAAAACATAATCAATTTTTGCGGTTCTTCGATGCATCTTGCTCATGCTATTGATGACCTGGTGTCGCGTTAACCTTTATATCCATTGGACACATACCACGATAGGGGAGCATCCTTATTGTTTCTAAGTTTCTCTGCGTGGGGGGGACTCTGTGGCTCATTCAAAACCTAATTTTGAAATATGTTCTAAGCTTAACCCCATGAATAATCCCAAGGGGTATGTACAAAACGGATTATCTTGAAAAACAAGGACTTAAATCCCGACAAGGAATATTTTTTAACCTCTCCGTCGTTAAGAAACAAGTTTTCCCGCAAAGTTCTACCTCTATCGTATCACGAGATAATCCTATGAGCCACGAACCGAACCTGATAGTTTATCTAAGCTATGTAGCCATTCATTTGATACATGATGAGTAACCGGCCCATGTTCATGTATTCGCCATGGAATGTAGCTTCGAAACAAGATCAAGGTCGGTCTGCCGACTACAATCGCGGGTCTGTAGTTTCAAGCCAATTCCAAACTCGGGAGAACCGATTTCTCACCGCTTGAAACATGAATGGAAGTCATGGTGACCAGCCAAAGAAGCACGTACACGAACCTCATGGTTTCGTGCACACCACCTGCGAGGCAGTCGCAGCAAGAATCGAGCGGGGGATAACCGACCGAACTCTATATTGAGACAGGAACCGAGTGGACGGTGGGGGGTAGTGGGCTCACGACTTAACGCTGGAGGAAGTTTCTCGGGTGTTCGTTCGTAGGCTTGCAGGATTTTGTCCGGGTCCTCATTAAAATGGGATATGACGAGCCAGTCGACGACTACTCTATTTTCGTACTAGCTATGGAACTGATATGGTGGGGCGTGCACTGCTGTTGCCGAATATATTTCGCCGACAAAACTCCTCAGCGGAGGAGCAACCCAGTCTACCATTCAGTTCGATGTGCGTACGTCTTGGGAAATATTTGTAGAATACGGCTCTGTAGTTCATGTGGCCGTACCCGATATATGTTTTTAAAAAGTTTTGATCAAAGCAAGGGACGTGCGGCGGTGGTCGGCACGCCATAGCCCATACCACGCAGACAGAGAGGAGCGTTCGCACCGCTGTCGACCAAGAAGAGCATGCAGAACACCCAAGAAACCGAAAGCCTTGAGCTGGACCCAAACAGCGGCAATGATGTCGACGCAGACAGCTGTGCGCGCTCTATCGACCAACACTCGATGGGGATCTTAATGCTCAACGTCGTTTAGAACAATCATAACCATCACCCAGTATACCGTACAATGTATTCATATTATGCGTCTTTGACAAATACAACAAGACAGTTAGGAGAATCGGGCATATGCCTCGATAAGGGTGCACCTTCATTTGTCCAAGACTTACCACCTACGGGGCTATGTATACCTAATCTTAAACCTAAAGTTGAGAACCATTGTGAGTACAACCCGATGAACCATCCCCATGGCCGAGGTACGCAACCATTTATATTACAAAGCAAGAAAGCAACGTCGATGATTTGCGGTTAAGGAGCTTCGCCGTACAGATCATTTTTAACTATTATAGCCAAGACTATCATGGCACGTGTCACCGGCCCCTCAGGGCGGAGACATTTAACTAAAGATGGCAGTGGAAGAGACACCATAAGAACTTCAACAGGGTGTATGTATAGTACATCATTGTGTAGCACGAGTTGCAGTTGCCCGAGTGTTTTACGGAACAATTCGGCAAAAATTCAGCAAATTGCCCTGCCGTGGGCGCGTCAGTGTTTTCTGGACAACATTTCCGTTTTTGGCTGGGACATTATTTACGCAATACCCGTTGGTTGAAACGGGCAGTGTAATCAATATGACGCGAACATGGGGAAAACAACAACCAATGTATATATAGCACTACGGCGAAGGTATAATAAGTCAAACGGGTACGGAATAAGACGGCTAATGTTTTATGGGATCGATGCCACACATAAACTATTTTGCGGGCATACAGATACCTTCGACGGAGACAATGGACCGCTCGACGTCGTTCGATTGTTCCGTTGCTATATTATTCGAGCCTATTACCTCGTATACATCACAATCAATGTCGTTGTGAGTTTGTGTGTATTGCTCTATTATTTACTTGTTTTTCAGACGACACCAAATGCACCCAGTCTTATTTGCGTCAACATTGTTTGTGCACATTGAAGAAGGAAGACGATATCGTACACGGGTAAACGAACACTGGTACATAGGAGACATCCGATAACGATATCAGTGCACACATGCCCAGTGTAAAACATTGTTTTTGTCGTTTCCTCAGGACGATCAAAATATTACAAAAAGGGCATAGGTACAACATCCCTGGTAAATCCGAAGTGTAAATATCTACGTATGCATAAGTCTACGGAGTACATAGATTTAAAATGGTGCCTGCGCAAGAAACGAGTACAAAGAGAACACCAGGCGAAGGGAGCACCGCAAGGACGATTTCGTTTTATGAATGCAAACAATATCTGCAAAAACTGGTCAGGGGCGGGGGTACACCTGTTACAGGGTTGGAGGGGCGTGGTGGGACGCGAACAGACGCAAACACATTAAAACGTCATAGTCCTGCTGCGGTAGGAAGAATTTCTTTAAGGTGTGTTTTGTGTCGTCCCTCAAGTCCACCCGGCTGAGATGGCTACCCTATTTATATGCTGCCTCAAGGTTGTTAGCGAGGTATTCTTCGCGTTATGCACCCCCATTCGATTATTTTGAATCAAGCGCCAACGAACTAGCTTGACGGGAAAATACGGTTGTGAAGTAAACCAACATTGGACCGGGTTGACAAAGCTCGGTGGTGAAAATGGTTCTAGCATGGCTACAGTACTAGCGCCAGTTGTCAGCAAAATAGGCAGACAGTGTACCGCCTGTTTACACTCCAAATTATATCGTTATTTTTCCCCACAACATTGTTGTAGATGTTCGGACTGGAGCTTTAATGTTTCAGATTTTGAATAAAGGCGGTCATGATTAAGCGGCGTTTCCCATTCCCAGTCCCGCAGCGGAACCAAAGCGTGGGTCAGTGTAGGATATTCGTCGCAGTAGTAAATGGGAGACTGTTGCTCACCCAAAGGACTGGGATAGAGAAACGCCGCTTACTTCTGACAGCCTTAACTCTAAATCTGAAACGCACAAACTCTAGTCCGAAACTCGCTATTTACTATATCCACCCTTCTGTTCTCACTCCCTCCTAGCCGGAACTCATATCCGGGATCACACAGCAGGCTCGTTCCCCCCCTCCCTACTTCGGCACGCGCCTTGCGTTTTGTGTCGCGAGAAGAGTTCACCACTTTCTACCCACGCCATGAATACGCTCTCGGCAGGTTTGGCTTTCGAGAAAGAAAAACTCCATACGGAGAATAGAACCCCGTGGCAACAATGCAAGCAGTGTTCGTGGCTGAAGACTAGATCCTAGGGGCGACTTTCGTTTGGTTTATCTTGACTTTGGATTATCAATGTGTCAATTGATCAACGCACTCACTCGATTTGACACGACAAGTGGTCACCGTACCCAGGACCGTGTCGCACTGGCGGGGGTGCTGAAGATAATCCTATATATCATGCACAGGGTTTCATCACCCGGGGATGAAACATCCGTAAATTCATATTCAAACGAGGCGAAATATACGCTTGTAACAGAAGTAACTGGCATATTTGTACATATATATTGTATTTGATGTGTTAGAGGCTCCTCGTCTGCAGTTCACCCCAAAAATGATTTTGTTTGGAAAAATTGAAAGCGCTTCCGGACGACCAAACTCCTGGCATAGGTATACAACATATCCAGATAACAAAACAAGAATGACACTCAGACGAGTTTGGAACAAGGAGCCCCGTCATTCAGAAAATAAAACACCAAAAAGTGCAACCTCTATCGTGGCACGCTTCGGAGGGTTTAGTCTTGTATTGCCGGGTGGTGAAATGTATCATTTATTTTGCTATTAATAATAGAAGACATGTAGTATTCCACCTTGGAGGGAGATAACAGAAACCACTGTAGGTCTTCGGTTTCGAGCATCGCAAACCGCGGCGAAGTAGCTGAGCAACGCTCGGACAGTTTGTTTATTTCCCCCGATTAATCCGTGCCCCTGAGGACGCGTATGCAATGCCGACAATGGCATCATTTGACAGCCCAGCAACATACCCCCGTTTCTTCGCTGCGGGATATATACATAATAATATTCTGTATGCATATATATACCAGTATATATATATATATATTTGACAGGATGTACAGCAGGAGGTGTAACGTCAAGGTTTTTAAATCAGTCTATTGGAGCCACTTGGAAGAGCGACTACTCTACATATTAAAATGTGTAAGCTACGCATTTTTTTATTATTTATATATATATGTATATATTTCGCGATAAGCACCACCGTGTAATTTGTTTTGATTCGCATCTCAAACGTAAAAGGAGAGGCTTAGTGTCAGATGGTTAAGAGTTACCCGTACATACACTAAAAGCGGCAATGAATTAGGGAGCAGCCCCTCGACCGTAGAACCAGCCTCTTTATCAGCCAGCGTGGGAATCACCAACCGTACCTTAAGGCCACTCTTGTTGCAGTTACAGACGAGACTGGGGCTCAGCGGATTGCTGGTCAAGCTGCAGCCTTATAGATGTTGAAACCGTTGCTCTTGCCCTCTGGTAATTGTTGGTATTTGTACTACGGGGATATCAGGCCATGATTGGTTGGGGGTGAGTACGACCGCGTCGTGGGTTTGTGTATCCCTTAGTCCTCCTGTTTGATTTTATGTAGTTCCGCTTCGCTTCGACACGTGGCTGTCACGACAAAAATTATGTACTATAGGTAGGTGCCGAATTTATGCCACAAGCAGACTACACCCGCCCGACATAATGTTTTCTCGTGACTTTTTGTATTGTGTCGGTTACTGCTGAGGTTCCTTATTGTTGTTGCAGTTGCCTCTCTGGTTCTGTCTGCCTAGCCTATGCCTCCAACACAACGTATGCATTAAACGTGACAACTCACCGTGAACGCCCGTGTCGTGTAGTGTTGTCACAGGTTTTGTTGGCATAGTGCTCACATCCATTAATCGTCTTCGCTCTCAGTATCGCATTAGTACGTTTACAGGCATCTATCGATATGCCACCGCAGTTGAATAGATGGCAGTAACATACCAAACAAAATACATACAACAAACAGACACTAAATACCCGAATATAATCAGAGTAAGAAACTACCTCACATGGAACCGCACGCGCCGAAGCGCCGTGCAACGAGCGAACACGATAGCTACTTGCGGATGGTGCAGGAACCCCACGCCCAGCACATGACGACCCAACGCGCCACACGAAAAGACAAACGTACGCACTACAGAAATACGGCTGAAACCAAAACATGATGACCCTTTAACGGGCTCAGAGAGGATCGTTTGCGTACGCAATTGATGAGTACAGCATCGTCGAGTGCTTGGTTTTATGAGACAGACGATAGGCGTTGTAATAGACGGGGTAGAATAACCCTGATCCAATTCGTTGCACAATGCTGCGAACACACACTTCTCGTAGACGGTCGAAGACACCAAACTCGTCAGTTTTTGGCTTGCTGTATCTCGGATCTACAAGTGGAACCGTCAAACGTGCCCCACCCGTCACCGTTGCGAGACGCGGCGTTAGTATTAGGGATCTTCCCGTCTCGTGTCGTCTGGATACTTACGAATGTTGTGTAGACCACCGCGCGTGGCAGGTTTTTTTCTCCTCTACTACGTTTGTGACTGGAGTAGTGTATACCTGGAATGTGTTTATGCAATGGTTGGATGGACCTTTTTTCGGGGCCAAAGCATACGAGACCACGACGGTGACAAACAAACCGCCAAAATCGAACTTATCGTAGCCAACAACAGCAGTAACACGAGCACACAGTCTGGACGTTAGAGTGTGGTGGCCGACAGCATGCACAGACTGTGGGGCGACAATATACCGAGATGACAAAGATCGAGCCCACCGAAGATCATATTTCGGCGACCAGAAAGGGATTCCAACTCTAGTGCAATATTAAGCATCCAAGAAAAATAGCACATCATGTATTGGGTCAATAGGCTCAACGTACACGGCGGTGTACGAGACAAAGAGGACTAGCGCCGAATATTTGTTGATTAGGATGCGCTCAATGTTAGAGTTTAGGGTTCCACTCCTTGATAGACTATATTTGTACAGGGGGACTGTCTACCATATATATTTATACGTTGAAAGCTACCTTCAATACGAGGCCACCTCTGCAACGGTAAACTCGAGCAAAGGATCTGCATGAAAACCACACGACCTAGAGCACGACAGGAGCACATAGACCCCATAGGCGGACATTTCGCGGCGGGGCGTTTGTTTGCCCTTAATGATATACACACGCATACCTTAGGTTGGGATAACTGGTCCTTTTCGGCGGTAGATCAGGATGTTTGTGCCGAGCAGTACACGATTCAGCCGAATATGTTCTTGTCTGTCTTGTTTGTTGTTTGGAGCAGAAAGGTAAGTGGTGTCAAGGGGGAGAGCGTTGAAATAAAAAACAGGATGAGCGGTTCCATTATCCCGATGACAATAACGCCATCCAACCGAGTCGTATGGAACTAACAGGGGCAAGCGTCATAACACGCTCTAATTGGACTTACCATGTTCAACATGCAGTTCGTACCTGTTTGCACGATCTCCGACACAGCAACGGCAGTGAGAGGGCCATCTGTATCAAGTACTAGGTCAAACTAAAGCTTGGGGGAACGTAACCCATTCCAGCGACTGCACCTTGTATGGTGCAGCCCTGCGCCGCCCAACTTGTGGACGCAGCGCCGAACAGTGGAAACACGCAACTCGCCCTCACGGGGCCCGTCACTCCTCTATATTTCTTCCGCCGAACCATTGGGCAATCATTACAATATTTTGCTAAGGATACACCGATGTTCCGAGAAGACTTGAAACTCCGAGTATACTCGGAGAATCGAGAATAATTTGTACTCCGAGTACTTAGAGTATTGAAGTACTGGCGGCCAAACACTGGGCGGAGTATTGTGAGCAGTACTGATACCAACTCCGAGTGCAAGCAGTATACTCGCAGTACCAACATCCAAAATTATCGCAGTGCCTTAGTGTATCAGGGTATTAAACCCGGAAATACTTCAGCAACCGAGTAAAATACTCCGAGTATTACTCTAACCGGCAGTACCTCGCAGTATTTAGCCCTGAAATACCCCCAGTACTACATCACCTCGCAGTATGAGATCGTGAAGTACTCCGAGTATTGCAAGTTTTTGCACTACTAAACGCTGAAAACCTTGGAGTATTCAAAGTGTGAGCAGTACCAGATCCCGAAATAGTCGAAGGAATAGCAGCGTCCAGATGAGGGTCGAACCGCATCAGACTTAACTTACAAGCATCATCCAAAGTATCGAACCCCGAAATACCTGAAGTACAAGGAAGCATTGTTCAGTGTTTGAACCCCCGAATATTTGAAGTACAAGCAGTACCCAGATTATCGAAGGCCGAGATACTGCCAGTACAAGCGGACCCATGCTACGATGGTTGAGGTGTTGTTCCATGATGTTTTTTCTGAGGCTCTTCACTTTAGGAGCTCCATATC
>JAYJME010001946.1:0-14874 GCA_036873775.1 Costaria costata
GGGCTCCTTATTGTTCGTTAGAAGGAATGACCTGTTGAGCTATTTCAGTCACGTGACTGAAATAGCTCAACAGGTTATTCCTTCTAACGAACAAACTATATCTTAAACCTTCTAAGCAACACTTTTCTCACCGGAAAACTGATTTTTGAGTAAACTGGAAGGGCAGCCCGACGAGCAAACCCACGGACTGAACATCTAAAAAATGATATAGCTAAACAAGAATGACATTCGGACGATTTTGGTTTAAGAAGAGCACCGACATTCAGAAAGAAAAAGCCAAAAGTGCAACGTTTATGGTACCACGAGTACCATGTGTTCGCCAACCTGTCTGGTTCTTATTGAGGTCTTCCCCTTGTAATAGTCGCCGTGTTACAGGAGTTTTGAACCGACCCGTCTTTAACATGAGAGAAATATGACGACAAAGAGGCGTTCCTGCCGGCAGGTTAAAACACAGAGAATAAAATGCCTGCTCTTGATGCTGCGACTCCCGGCCGCCCCCCGGCTAACACCCTTTTTCCGGTTCTTTGTGGTACGCCGCTGAAGAAGAATGAGTTGTCGAACGGCAACATGAGCGAGCTTTTAGGGTACGGCCACATTGTGTTCACTACTGCGTGGAAGCCTGGTATTGGGCTCTACCATAGTTGTTGTTCGCTAACACATGTCACCTTTGTGACAAGCATCATGACCTGTTGAAATGGCTTACCATGCCTTTTGAAGAGGACGCATGCTACGACAGAGGTTGCACTTTTTTGGCGTTTTTTGCTTCTGGATGACGGGGCTCCTTAACCCCTCTAGAGCCGGAAACGGTTTTTGGGGACAAAACGACTTGTAAATAGTGTGGGATACGTTTTTGCGGTAGTTAAAGGGTTAACCCAAAATCGTCGGAATGTCATTACTGTTTAGCCATATTATGTGTTTAAGTGCCTAGTCCATGGGTTTGTTCTACGGGCTGCCACTCCGGTTTACTCAGAAACAGTTGCTGGTGTACTATGGAGCTCCTAAAACGAAGAGCCTCTGAAAAAAAAGGGTGCACCCTTATCGTAGCATGGGTCAGAGGGCGTCATTCCGGACGTGTTGTGCAACAGACGTCGACGCATGGATGGCAGGTGTTTCCCGTAAGAGGCCACGTCAAACACTAAAAAACAAAAGATAAAACTGTAGGGCATGTTTTGCAACCAACGATTTCGTGCTTTTCACGATGTGAACATATTAAAAAAAGCCGGAACCGAACCAGTCAGAAAAAACAATGCCTGACCTCCGCCAATTACACCAATGAACTAAACACCAAAATGCTGGTCAAATCCTTCGTAGTTCCCTTCCCGGATTAGATAGAGCAAGCCAACTTATTACACCCAGAGAAGAGGGTTTGGTCCGCGGCACCCATCCCACACGAACAGGTAGCGGGTGACGGCGGGGCGGAACTCTGACGGACAAGCCGTGCTTTGCTTCGTGGGGTGGGGCCGCGTGTACTAATGAACACGCAGGTCGTAGTCGTATGCCCATAGACCCTCGTGTATCTCCTCCGATGCCAAGGCGTAGAACGTCAGATATCACTAATCAGCCAGACGCTGCTTGCATCAAGCGTGGTACGGCGTGAGGTGCCCGGTCGAGTCGAACGACAGATGAGCAACATCCTACTAAGTATCGCTTATGAGGCAAAAGTCGTAAATATGGAAGCCAGCGTCGAAAATAATTACATTTTTTGTTACGGTATGTGGCCTCTTCCAGAGACAGCAAAGAGTATACTTTGAATCCATCTGCCTCTTGGGTGCCCTCGCCATTTAGGAAGGATACTCCTTCTCTAATGTTGTACGAGGTCGCTCTTCTTGCGTACCTCGTGGTTGCCAGTCGAGATCTGAGTCGCCCCGAAGAGCAACTAACATACCTTTCTGCAGTTCTGAAAGCTCTTAAGATCTCTGAGTTCACGGGCATGCGCTACGCGTTTACTATCATAGTTCGCGACATGCGCCACACTGCGCCACACCTTTGGGTTGTTGTTAACGCTGCATCAAGAAAAAGGCAAACACACACACTCCTCAATTTTATTTTGACGTAGGCAACGAGTCACTCGACGGGGTGGCCTAACCGCGATGAAACTTGGGGTAACCCGCGGCTTCCGTGTCATTAGTCTATACTTACTAGACTACGTCATATAGGGGGGGTAGAGGTATCTATCCGCTTGTCGGGGAATTTTCATGAGGAGCTCCATACTCCACTAAAACAACCCGAGCTGGAGAAACAAACAACGTACGCGTGTGACCATCGGCTACGTATGCCCCAATGGGCGTGGTACTTCCTTCTACTCAGGGTGACCCTCCCCAATCCGAGAATTGTCGAAACAATCCTGACCCGACCCCGACCTGACCAGACCCGGCCCGTGAGATTTGGGAACCCTCCTGCCCCGACCCGACCCGCAGGTAGGGTTATGACCCGTTACGAGCCTTGGTATTACAGTACTGTACAAAAAGGAGTCCAAAGGTATTGAGCAGTCGCGTTGTTGAAGAGCCTCGTCCGATAGACAAACCTGTGCTCGAAGCAGCCCCCCCCCCCCCGACCCATATGTCTCTAGGCATAGCGCAACTAGTAAGTAGACGGTTGTCTTGCAGTACAAAGGAGGATGCTGACATCTATCCGTACACTATAGTACAATCTAGTACAAAGCGGAGCGCAAAGCTATTGAGCTACTACTTGCTCTGTTGAGGTCTGTCCGGACCGAACAGTTTGGGCCGGAAGCATCCCCTTTACCGCAGGGATATCGGAGCTAGGCCGTGCTCTGATAGTACAAAGGGGGCTATAGCACAGCTATAATGTAATCTTAACGTACAAAGGGGAGAGTGCGAAAGTATTGCGCAGCTCTTAAAAACGACGAACGGCATGATCTGTCAGAACGAGTTGCTCTCGAAGAACCCCCCCATCACGACTGGTACTACGGTCGCCAATAGCTAGAGACTATAGAAATAGATGAGGTTCAGGGACTGTTGGGCGATGGGAAAATGCCGATGCAGAAGCGCAATTGAGCCGGGCACAGCTCGGCCTACTCTTGCGAACATTTGTCAATTCAAAACAGTTCAAGATGTTTGCCCTCGAATCGAGGTACTTCCGTAGATAAAACGGTTACTCCAACGTCGAGGATGAAATGTCCGTCACTCTCTGGCGTTGTGTTTGGTTTGGTATATAACTACGGTTTCTACAACGTCGAGGATGAAACGTCCGTCACTCGCGCGTTGCCTTTGTCTCGTGTGTCGCGCTACTAGCGCATCCCTGATGCTGTCGCCGGCGACGCCAAAGTGACGTATTTTATGGTAAGGGCGTACCGAGTGTTTGTTTGAGGCACCAATACCTATAATATATATATATATGTTTATGTCTGTATATACATACTTTACTCCAAAACCTGTTTTTGAGTTTGGGGAACACTAACTCGATGAAAAACGCCGTGTACGCTGAAAAAAAAACGCGATTATCAATAAAACAATAACACTGGGTAGTTTCTCAGGTCTCAGGAGTGCTGAGGTTTTGGATTTATTCAGTCAGTGAGAGATACCCCTTTCGCTCAGCACTCGTCTTGGTGATTTCATCGGCCCGATCGCTGTTGAGGCATGGTGTGCCTCGGAACGAACGGAGCCGCGTGGTCCCAGCCCTAGCCCCTGTCCCAGCCCCCCCAGGATCCCAGTGTGGCGGCCCTTTATCTCCACCGTGATGACCAGTACGGCAAATGCGGTAAGAGCGAACAGGGCTACCGCGAGAAGGTTGAAGCCGTTGTGGCGAACGTGGAGCCCGAGTGCGTGGGCTACAAGATCGCCATAACCTGTCGCACAATCTGCGCAACACGGCACAAAGAAGTCACAGTTGGATGCACATCAGAAACCGTAGCAGATCATACCTGCATTAATTTGAGCTGCACATTTCCGTGTGCAGACCGAACCCCGATCAAAATGATCTGCATGGCGTTTACCTCATGTTGTCGGCTGTGTAGCTGTATGATCTGCATTTCTAGCACATGTTTCCGGAGTTAGATCTGTGTTACACAGATCCTGCACAAGATTTCCGAACGATAGATATAGAGGACCTGCTTCGAAGTAGATACTGGACGCGTACTACGATAGAGCTGGCCCTTTTTTCCTTTTTTGTTTCTGCATAACGAGGCACCTTAACCCAAACTCGTCCGAATGTCATTCTTGTTTAGCGATATGGTTTTCTTAAATGCCTAGTCCATGGGTTTGCTCATCGCGCTGTCGTTTCAGTTTCCTTAAATACAGTTGTGGGGTGTGATAAGGAGCTCTTAAAGTGAAGAGCCTCAGAAAAAACATCATGGAACAACACCTCTATCGTAGCATGGGTCACTGTATAAATCGTCGCTATACCAGATAAAGGATGTAGATTGAAGGAAAGCGGGGTGGAGGATGATATCAGGGGAGGCGTGTTCGAAGTGGGTGGAATTGTATTTCATCCAAAATAACGGTACAGTAGTTGAAAACCAAGTTGCGCACCCTGGCCCAGCTGCAGAACCACGCCTCGAACTTTCGGGCTCTGCGTCAGACGAATCTCTGGTTTTCTGATCGTGCGCTGAATTTAGTGCTGATTTGGTAAGACTGATATCACTGGCGTTTCGGCACTGAAATTGATCGCTATAGGTGCAATTGTAATACCTATTGAGGTCACGATTCATGACAAACAGGGATTTCTCAGCCCATAGCGACGATCGACTGCGTTGCTGCCAAATTATAATATCATCATGTCGACACGGCAGACACAAATACATTTGCCGCAAGATACGTACAGATATATACGGCTGTACAACTATTAATAGAGGTGGTCGGTATATCGTCTACGTACAAACTCTCTTCTCGCAGCTGTACACGGTAACTACGACAGGTTGCACGTGCTGTGTAGTCAGCATGCACCTCAACAGCGCGGGAGAATATAAAATCAATGATACTACTTCCGTAGAATCCCCACTCCCAAGCCTACGGTAGGCGTGTCCGGAGAAATGTTAAGAGGCGGTGTTTAGTTCAACTGCAGACATCGCTTTTTGCTTCTGACTCACATATCTGGTTGTTCTGCTCGCACTCGCCGGTCATGTCGAGGCCGTCCAAAATAACTCGGAGCATGAAAGACGAGTTCCAGTCTGTGAAGTAACGCCCAGAGACGGGTTCAAGAATACAGAGGGGGCGGCAAAACCTTACGAGAGCTCGATTTCAAAACTAACACAAATCCAAGAGAGGTCACCGGGCGTGGAACTGGATTCTACCAAAAAGTACGTCACGGTAGCGCGGTAGACTGGGGTCACACCGTGAGTATGGGTACCCCCATTTCCACCCCCCACATTTCGTCCAGTCGGGCGAGTGGCTCCGCATATGACTCGAAATCAAATGAACCTGTGATTTTGGCGTAGCGTCAAACTCAATTCCATGGGGGGGGGTGGGGGGTGGGGGGGGTACTGTATCGCGAAACCATAACTCCTAAAAGCAAACACATGCAGACAATAAGGAGGGTAGACACTCGGCCTTAAGCGGACGAAACACAGAGGCAGAGGCGCGCTAAGATAGAGGTGCACCGTTGTATTTCGTGAGGCTCCTCGCTTTACGAGCTCTGACCTTCAGCCACATGCTGGGTTTGAGTTACCTAGAAGTGCAACCCGATTAAAAAACCCCATAATCTAGGTATAAAAAGCAATCAAATTGGAAAACAAGAGCATGACACCCTGACGATTGTGGGTTAAGCAGCTACCGTCAATCATTAACAAAAAAACGAAACAAAGTGCTACCTCTATCGTAGCACGCGTCGGCATATACATGAAACCCTTTGCTCCCCCCCCCCCAGCCCCCAACTCTGGCAGAGCTCGATGAGCGGCAGGGGTAGCACTAACGTTTCATGAGACTGCTGTCATTTCGGGACCTGCCGCGCTTCACCCGAAAGCCGAAATAAACTCCATCCAGGACAGCAGTAGTCTCGGTTTTTAAGGACACAGTACTTTGAATTAATAGTCAGATAAATATAGCGGTCTGTATCCAATGTAACACTGGTGAAAGAGGTGTTGGACAAACATGTACACTTAACCCGATGAATTGCCCCGACGCGTGCAACCATAAAGGTTGCAACGTTTCGGCTTTTTTGGGATCCTTAACCCAAAATCGCCCGAATGTCATTCTTGCTTAGCAATAATATTTGTTTAAAAACCCAGTCCATGGGTTTGCCCATCGGGCTGTCCGCTTCCAGTTTACTCAAAAACTACTCAAAAACAGTTTTCCGGTGTGGTATGGCGATCCAGACGTGAAGAGCCCCAGAAAATAAATGGTGCACCCTCTATCATAGCAGTGGTCTCCCGTGGTCTAGGTATAAAAGGGAAGACCCTGCTTTAAGAAACAAATGGTACTCAAATGATACTGGAAACTTTCTCAGTTACCACGGACTTTATGGGTCCGGTCAAACCTCACGGGCTGGGTTGGGTCGAGTCAAGCCTCGGGGGTCGGGTCTGGTCGGGCCAGGTCAGGTCAGGTTGAGTCTGGACGGGTCAGGCTGACCCGGTCCAACTAGTCAGATCGAGGAACATTCCGGACCCGAACCGACCCGACAACAGTTTCGAACGTACGTGCATGCCGACACCGCTGTTTCTCCCTGTGGAACAGACTTGAATCTATTACGCCATGCAGTCACCCTAAGGACCCCCCCTCGACCGTTGCCGACTATATGGTCTCGGATGACCGAGTAACCGAAAAAAATCTCTTCAAACAATCGAAATCGTGATAACAATTACAGGTTAACAGAATGGTGTTACGCAGTCGTACCGTGATATTTAGAAATTGTGCTTACCCGACACGTGTCGGGTTGTGGCTCGCGAACAGCCTTGCTTTCGACGACGCTGACTAGGCCGTCTGGTAACGAGCCCGTTAGCGAAACAGTACTTGGGGCCAAAATGTTGTCATTAGAGTGCGTCTGCGCGTAGTTTGTTTCAAATCAACGATATTCCGTCGGAAGCAATTAGTCGGAACTGAGTAGCTTCCGCCATGCACAGGGTCGAATCCAAATATGATCATCTTTCGAGATATTCTTGGTTGGAGTTTGGCGACAATTTCGTGTGGATTTGTTCGTTGCTTGCTTCTTTGGTGCTGCTACTGCTGCTCTGCCACTGCTTCAATGGGCTGTACACGACGGCAAGGAACAGTGCAACGGCGCCTCAACAAACGTCTAGAGTAGGTATAGAGACCGTGGCAAACCCTCAGCTTCTCTGAAAGTCCAACTGCTCCCGATGGCAGCTACGGCTACTCCTTCGCTGATTGGAAAGCGGTGTCACCACGCGCTGGATTGCGTGGCTAACTAAATACGGAAATGGCAAGGAACCCATTCGATTAGGAGACGAAGTCGGCAACCGAACCCAGCGAGCACACCACCCAACTGATGTGCCTTTCTTGCAAGTGAGGAACAGCATCTACATTTTGAGATGAAATTCAGGAGCTCAGTCGCCACCGTTCCCCACTCCACCTTATATTGTATAGTTAGCTGCTCTTGTGAAACCGCTGTGGCGGCTGAAACACCGTTTCTGTTGCCCAAAACAAACAGGCAGTATGTACACGTACTACTCTTTGCAGCTGGTATCACACGAAAGATAACATGCGAGCACTTGCAAACAACCACTGCCACAGACGACAGCCAGCACTTTACAATCATGGGCACAGCAGCAGCAGCATCGCAGTCTCAGTTAAACAGGAGCAGCAATGGTTCTTATGGTCAAAATAGCGTACTGTAGTAGCCAACGACAGGTAGCCTGGGGCGTGGTGGCGCGGAGGTGATCTGCGATCTCGAACAAACATGATGACATGTGTGCGTGTGACCCCATCTCTTGTAGTAACTTTTGGCAAACGTCAAAGAGCTGACCTTGGGCCCCTCTCGGGGTCATGTAGACACCCCCAAAGCTTCCGGGTAATTTTTCAAGAACATAATGCAGTCGGCGAACCTCTAAAAATCTAACATATGCATGCTTCCCGAATATCATGAAGTGGGACATATTTGAGCAAACTTGCTTGCGAAGGATTTACGATTAGGTTTTAGTGTATCCCTCGACGCTGAGTTCAAGTCGTAAATCTATATATTTTTTTTAATTCTTCCAAACGGTGAGCGTTACGGTCTTAATAGGGTCATCTGCTGGTACACCCATTAATCTAATATTGAAGACGCCGTGTTACTGAATCAGCCCGCAATGCAACATGAGACTACACTCACAGTGGGGAGATGTGTAGGTCACGGCCCGTAGAACACTCGGAATTGACGACATTTGCAGAATAGTCCCCGAGAAGAACACCCACCTGCGGAAACCACGGATCACACGTAGTCGCGTCAGGCTACGTAGCCTTAGCCCTCGCCCGCAACAGCAAACTCAGCGCAGAGCTACGGTGGTAGGGGGGTCACGTCTAGGAGGCGTGCGGCAGTAGGGATAGCAATGTTTGGCCATGTTTTTTCTGACTGACGGTGCTCCTTATTCAGCAAAACTACCCAAGATTCTTTGATTTGAAATACATAGTTCATCGGATACCTATGCCACCGGGGTTTTCATAGGGGTTCCTCGTTCGACGCGTGCTACGATAGAGGTTGCACTTTTTGGCCTTTTTGTTTCTGAATGACAGGGCTTCTTAACCCAAAATCGTCGGAATATCATTCTTGTTTTGCAATATGATTTGTTGGTGTGCCTAGTGCCTATGGGTTTGCACGTCGGGCTTCCCTTCCAGCTTACTTAAGAACAGTTTCTGGGTGTAGTATGGAGCTCCTTAAGTGAGGAGCCTCAGATAAAAAATGGTTCATCTCTATCGCAGCATGGGCCGTTCATTGTATATCAAGAAGCCAAGTTTTGGTGGGGGGGGTCGGGGGGGGTGGGCGTAGAGAGGTTCTCACGAGAGGAACCAAAGACATCATTTGGGTGCCCCCCTCTACCGTACCTGTGGCTCAGAGCCTCTCGCAGCCGGCAAGCAATATGCGAGGGTTACAGGCAAGCGTGAACGGGAGAACGCCGTGCTATATCTAAGCACGTACACGGTGGTTACGGCGACTCCAATGGATAGCGCCGTTGTCAGATGCAGACCAGAGATCGCCAGCACGTCGAACAACGAAATCATCACCCACGAGATCAGCGTGGCGCCGCAAGACAGCTGGATGTGGACGCCGAGCCCAGAGGCGGGCAGGTCTAGACCACCACCGCACGCACAAGGAACGAGTTGTCGCACAGACGAACGACGACGGAAGGGAGGGATGTCAGGTTTGGCTAGTTCGAAGGTCAATTCGGTTTCGGGCGGGTGCCACCAAACGCGTAGCAAACTTAAGGTCTGAGGTGCTCCTCACTTGACAGCAAATCATATCCGCGTACCGGCCACGGACGTGGTATATCTACAAATTGTATCTTGCGCCCATGAAGCCTTCGACGGTCTGGGTATCTAACGAAATGTATTGTAATGTGCCATGTCGGATTAACCATAACCGTTAGCTTCTTGCAGTGGATGACGCATGCTACGATAGAGGTAGCACTTTTGTTTTTTTTTTTTCTGAATGACAGAGCTCCTTAACCTAAAATCGTCAGAGGGCGTCATCCTTGTTTTGCAATATGATTGATTTGTGTACCTGGGTCATGAGTTTTTTAATCGGGCCGCACTTTTGGTTGACTCAAAACCAATATTTGGGCGAAGTTCAGAGCTCCTAAAGTGAGAAAATCCAGAAAAAAAGGGTGCCGCACCTCTATCGCAGCACGCCTCGGTTGGTAAATGTCCTCTTTAAAATGGTTTATACTTTTCGGGCCTCAAAGGGGCAGTTGCTACCGAATGGCGTTTCCCCAAAATGTATTGCCATCGCTGCTGTTTACAGTTGCGATTGGCCCCGGACTGCATGCTCTGCGTCTGGAACACATTTGGGAACCAATACTTCTAAGCAGTGGGGAGCATAAATGCGTTCGCTATGTTTCTGGCGTCGGTCCAACTGCAGTATGCTGCTCAGCAACTAGAAGTGAACCACAGGAAGTCTACGAGAGTACAAGCGTTTGTTCACCAAACGTGTTTTCAACTAAGTTCGTGGCAAAAGCGTCGCGCCTGTACTTATATATTTTTCACTTTTGCACGATTTCGTTAATTGGTCGTGCGCGGTCTACTCCACTCGTGGACACGCTGAACTACAACTTTAGACTTACTAAACACTCGTCTGCGTGTGATATACTTCATCGTCAGCCGAGGTACCCCGGCCTGGTGGTATGGTCGAAGGAGGAGGTGGGCACTTTGCGGAACCCAAGCTCACCAGAAATGAAGCGATGCCAAAGGATGGCGTGAACGATGCCTTCAACGGCGAACGACGCGAAAACACCGACTGCGAGGTGGTCAAGCACCATCCTCATCGTGGCGCACGCCGGCGGGTAGAAGCCGTCCGCTATTTCCGTCTTCGTCAGCGGCCATTCTCCCCACGTGTTTTGGATCATCAACGGTTGGTCTATACACGTATATAACAGCGATGTAACAGTGTGTCCGGGGAAGGGGGTTTATGAGATTTTCATGCGGTGACATGCATTAAGGACGGCACTTCAGTTGCGGTGCTCACCATTTCGGCGCAACCTTCCTTTATAGCTTCATCGCAACACCATTACCGGTTATTCTATAACACCAATGGCGCGCAACGGGCTAGAGGCATGTCCGAGTCGGGTGTAATCGAGATTTGATGCGGCTTTTTACTTTGTATACATCGGTGGCGGTAGTCTATCTGGTGCCTTGCTTATTGGTACGACGAGGAGAGCACCTGTTATAACGTCGTCACAACAACAGCAGTACGAAGTCCATTCGACGTATACTGTTCGTGGTGACCACTAATGCGGCTGAAGGCGGACGACAACACATGGTTACAAGGGAAGTATCTGGCGCATCGGACAGAGCGCGGACTGAACCATCTATATAATCCAGATCATATCCTGCCGTTGCGGCATGTTGTGCAGAACGTGTACAGTGCAGATCCCACCCGGCAACATAAGCAAGATCTAAACCTCATATACCCATACCTGCCCCGACCGATCTGTCAAACAAGAGAAGTTTTTTCATTGTGTAATGCTCTACGCGGACACACGACCTGTGAAAATGTGTAGCCATTCGACGTGGTGCTTCCGCAAGCACGACAAAGTTATATAGCACATGCGAAGCCAAAACCTGGATGCCCCCATCGTAAACCAACCCGTGACCGATACCGGTTTGGTCACAACTTTAAGCAACGTTACATCGATCGGACGGGTCATAGCCGCAGTCGCCGTTGGTGTCGTGCAGGGCAGACATATCCCCCGGTCAAAATTATCGGCATGTTATAGACTCTGTTGCAGGGTGTGGAGCCGTATGGTCTGGACGATCAAGCAACATGCTCCCCCGGGTTGGTTGTGTACTGCACACGTCTTGCACGCAGCGTATCACAACGGCAGGTAGAGGCAACTTGATTACCTAGATCGTCTAAATCGCTATCTGTCCGATGTCGTATCCTTTTTTGTATCATTTAGGATAGGATGTCAGGTTGCTCGGGTGATAGACACTACGATCTTGGGATATTTAGGGCCTTGCATGTTGTGACGAGGGATTCTTGTTCCGGTTGTCGTGTCCCTTAAAGCCCAATCTTCTGGGTTTTCTGCTCTCCGAGGCTCTCGACGGCGATAGATACCCTGCTCATGTTTTACATGGAACCCGTGACCCTATATATAATACACGGCTGAATAATATTTGGTATGTGGGACTGTTGCATCATTTTCGGTCCGACATGTGTGTGTTGTGTGTGTGTGTTGTGGCGTGTGGGGATAATCTCTATACAGCCTACTTCCCCGAATGACGGTCTCACCGCGCCTATTTCCAGCGCAGGCGTTCACCCGCAACTACACTGCACGCAAACGCACTTTCTCTGCGTTCTGCCCCTATTCCAACGATCATGAAACAAACTACAATTCACCGCAGGGCGGTCAGGACATCCAGACTTGGGGGACGTACGAAATACTCGGAATACTGTGTTTCCCCTTCAATAGGTGCTGTATCCCCGTCAGGACTGGAGCGCCCAGCGACCTCTGTACTACGATAGGGGTAGCACTCTTCGGATCAAATAATGATTACAATCGGGGAGGAACCGGCCAATATCGTTGGGATCCCGTCAATCTTGTACAACACAAGCCATTAAACACATAGGCCATGGGATATTGCACATCGGGTTGAGCGTTTATATTTTTGCAACTTCAGGTTCTGGGCGAGATGCATGGCGAGCTCCTTACGTGAAGAGCCCCCGAAAAGCGAAAAAAAAGGTAACTACGTCTACCTGTCGTAGGGGATATTGCTCATCGGGTTGAGCGTTAGGTTTTTTGCAACCGTCATTTTTCGGGTGAGATACACAGCGAACTTCTTCTTGAAGTGAAGAGCCCCCGAAAACAAATAGGTTGCTACCTATACCGTAGCCTTCATCCAGCGTCGCCGCCATCGACTCACACACGACGACGCCCGGGAGTATCATGGAGAAGAGCACGCTGGTCGTAAGATGGACCATCTCCGAGTCTCCCTTTGCCTGTCGGAACGCGGCCGCCATTAGCGTGATTGCGGTTAGCAAGATGCCGAGGTTGGTCACCTTCCGCCTGTAACGTAAGAACGGGAGCGCCACGAGACACGTGCGCGACGGATGCTATGTTAAGGGTGAAACCGTTTATGTGTTGGAGCGTAACCATTTACCGGTATATATATATATATATATATCTTAGTCGTATTCCAAGTCGTTTGTGTGGCCTAAACGCGACTGCAGTCGTAAGGGGTATATAACTTGAGGACCTCAGTATCTCACCAAAACAGTTGACCTTGAGAAAACATGAAAAAGCTTCGTAATATGGACAAAGTCCCATGGCCAACCTAGGTGTATCATGAAGAACTCTGTTCACGAAGAGACTATATATACTTCTTTTCTTGCCCATCCCACCTAACGCCGTTGAACCTACTCCTCTGGCTCCCTCTCCCATGTAACTCTGATTTGAGGTATCAAAGTGAGCACTCCTTCCACACCCTCCCGGCCACGCTAAATGGAAGTCCGCCTTACCTCGGGAACAATTCAAGCCTTTTCTCCCCTCGTCGACTATCGTAAAACTGTAAAGGACAATCAAAAGACATTCTAACGGCATTGGGTAATTTCCTCCGACGAGAAGCCCCCCATCGTTCAGAAAATGTTCACCCCAACCGTGCTACCCGTATCGCAGCCCGCACCACGCACGCAAGCAAGCGAACTATCAGCTTTAACCCGCTTGGGACTTCAGCGGGGAAACTTGGGCGCAGTAAAGCGCGGCGATTACCGCATCCCCTACCGCGCTATTTGGAGACTAGTACAAATTGGTTTGGACAGACGATATCATTGTTCAGGTCGACATTTGTTTAGAGCCCCAAAGGGGATCGAGAAACCAGGGGAACACGCAAATGTTTTCCTTCGAAAGATGAATGCACGGTCACACTGTGACGCGGTGGTAGCAAAGAATGTTCGTGAGACTCCTCACGGGAGGAGCGCCAGACGTCAGCCGACAGTTGAAACAAATGTGTTACCCCTTTGTCCTTTCGCCAGAGGAAGGATGTTAGCCTAGCATTGTAATCTTACAGGATTCTTTGAAGCGAGGGTCGACAAGCGTACCCGACGGTCGCCCGGGAGATGGCCGACGTTTACAAGAAGCCATAGGTGAGTCGAACGGACCGACGGTGTGGTCGACGTCTAGCGCGACTGCCTGGACAGATCGAGCTCGCGGCTAGCGAAGATGGCCAAGCGAAGCGAGCTCGACCCATAAAGAAATCCATCTCGAGATAATGAATGTGTCAAGAATCGCATATTACTGAAGGGCTCACGCTGAGAACCTACATTGTCTATCGGTCTTTTCAATTTGTTCTCGAAGAGTCTGGGGCTGGGCAAGATTACACAGAATGACAGCCTTCGCGTCAGGACCCGCAGTTATGGATCGTGTTGCCCCTTGAACCATTTGAACTGTTCCTTCAATAATCTTGACGATTGCAAGCTGACCAGACAGCCGATAGGAGAGCCGTCGCCGTAAAGGTAGTTGGTCCCACCACTTCGAGTCTCGAGACGTTTATCAGCGAGTGGCGGGCCTCTCAACTGGGGAGGTTACCCAACATCTTCGTATCCGACAGTGATGAAGTTTCAAACATAGTATCGGGGATGGCACATATTGCTCACCCGTGGTAATGTGCCTCAGTCGTCTGTAGCGTCTAATTCTTCTCAAAACCCGTTTGTGTGTTGAGGTACGGAGCTCGATTCTCGGAACCAATATGGTTGCAACAATATCCTACCGTAGCAGCTCCCGGTCCGGTGTACAAAATACCATCACCTGGCGTATCCGCTTTTGGAAGAGCGAGCTAGCAGGGTGGCCGCAATTTTCCACGCTGGAGTGCCGTTCAACCCAACTTCGTCCACCTGTCGCCTGAAGTTACCCCCGGCAGTGGCTCCTTTTCTTGCAACATGCGCACCAGACGACGCACTAATGATGCGGTTGGCCGGGTGCACCTTTCGTTTAGCAGGCGCCCCAAACGAAGCACCGACGGTGGAGTGGAACTTTTTCGGGGTGTCGATAGAGGAGGCACTTGCAGCGACGGTTGTGATTACGGAGCAAGGTGGAATCACGGGGGTCTGGGAGGATTCACGCGCCCGCGTTCCGTTCCTCTCCTGGCGAAAATATACAGTGTCAGGGGGGTGGGATAACCGAGCACGACCAGAATATCAGATCCCTGAGATACAGTCTGCCGGCTAAATCATTTTTCGTTTCAGATATTCAACAACAGTTTACCTTTGATCTCGCACATATATGTCGCGCTTTTGTTCGAAATATAAATCGGTGGAGTGGGGGGGGGGGGGGGGTGT
>JAYJME010001947.1:0-14872 GCA_036873775.1 Costaria costata
GGAGGGCGAAACAGAAAAAATTGGCGTCATGTGGGGTTACCGCAACACGTTGGAAACGAACCAAGGGCAAACAGTAGGGGGGGATGGGGATCGAAGCAGAAAGGTTGAGCGCCAGCTGGGGTTCGGCATCGCCGCAAACGCGTGGAGTTGCAGCCACAACGGCAAAAGCTCAACCTCCACGTATCTCAACCCACAAGGCAGTTGGTGACGTGATACAAGAGACATATACACTATGACATGCACGAACGAGCGCAAACAAACAAACTAAAGGGCAAGAGGCGCCGTGTATACAAATCCCCCCGACAATAGCACTCTTATGACAAAGGTGAGAGGATTAAAAGCGACAGGGAACCGAACCGAGAATACTCCGTGGTGTGCCGGAAGAGAGGAAACAGGGCTTTTGTTCATTCAACGCATCCAACAACGAACACGTGAAACGCAGAACAAGCGTACTGTCAAAAAGTAACGAGCGATGGACCCGGCCGAGGAGCCACAGATCTCCCGCCTCCAGAATCGCACCACTCCGACCGATCTCACATCCCGAGATAATCCGAGCAAAAAAAAAACAACTGTGCCAGGGACGATCTCAACAACAGGGGCATACGAAGTACACATATTTGGTACAGGTATACACGTATTGCGCACACCGTAACATCAGTACCCGTATACCAGGTACATGGCCAACCTATCTCACATGCTCGGAATCAAATTTAGGCAATCGTTTTGCAGAGCAAGAGTAAAACGGAAAAAAAACAAAAGCGTTAAACCATGTATCCGAAGAAAGTGCGTATTCTGCGCGCACAAGGCCCGACCGGGGGCGGGCGGGGGGGGCGGTTACTTTGTCAACGAACACGTACAAACCACACCTCGGACAGATCATCGATTCCCACTTGATGATTTAGATCATTCGGGGCAGATCTATTTCCTGATCTGTATGATCTAGCTCATGTTGCCGGGTGGGAGCCGTATAATCTGCATGATCTAGGACACACATGTCTCCTGGGTTGGATCTGTACGGTACAGATCCTGCACAGCATCTAAGAACAGCAAGTTAGTGTCTATATTATATATATGATCTAGATCATGATCTGTCCGAGGTGTGATACTCTTGGTATCAGGTGCATACGTATATATAGTATATATACTCATGGGCACCGTAAGAGCAGAACCATACAATGTATCTGGCATGATACCAGGTACATGCTTAACTTACCTCACGTTCTTGGAGACTATAGTTTGACATATTTTGCAGCACATTAGTAAAACGTTAAAAAAGCCGCCAACAGCTAAAAACCACGCATCCGATAAAGAAACCATTCTGCGCGCACGAGACCAGGTCGGGGGCGGGGGTCGGTCACCTTGTCGATGAGCCCGTACTCTACGGCCTCGTCAGGAGAGAGGTAGAACGTTCTCGAGGAGTCCTCCAGCACCTCGTCGAAAGGCTTGCCGCACGCTTCCGCCAGCATCTGGGTCGCCGTCTTCCTGTTCGCCATCACCTGCACGACACACACACACCCGCGATTACAAAATTGCCTCATATCGTCTCAAAAAGAATTAAAAAACAAAAAAGCACCCACCAACCCAGTGTAGACTACTGTAGCTCTATACTTCGTGTATGTACAGTATATTGAATAATATTGAATATTGAGACCGAGGATTTCGTTTTGTTCACTGAAACAGCTCAACAGGTAGCTCTTCCTAACGAACACAAAAAAAAAATGGGGTACGAAGCACCCCATCTCGTCGGCATTCCCCTGGGCACTCCCCTCGCCACACACTACTAGCATCTAGGGGCACATCATGACCATTCCTAAGCTCGCAAGGACCTATAATCCAGGGACGGCTAAGCGTTGCCGACAAGAATCGAACCCGCACACAACGTTTTGGTAGTCATATGCCCTATACCCACTAGACTACATGGGCACGAGGATCTCGTCGAAAGTCGTGTTTGCAAGCTGGGTGTGAAAAACTTCATACTTCCATCGCGCTTATTGCGGGCCATGTATGACCCCATGGATGAAGAAAGGATATGGGTCAGAGGCTTCCCTGGTATACTTGGTATGTATATTTATTGTATTTACTGTACTTCATGCAGCCCATGAACCATGAAGTCAGAGTAACCGCTGTGCTTGTCCTCGATGCCGGCAGTCGAGCAGTAGACCGCTAAGCAGGGACACCTCAAGCAGAAAACAACGACAAGTCGTACTTCTAAATGATTGATTAGATCTATTGATGACGAGCCACGCGTTAAACCATTGGCGCCAAGCCAAGTCGCACTTTTAGATAATCCTTGGCAAGCCACGCTTTTGGATTATCCAGTATAAGTCGCGGTTTTAGATCATTCATGACCAGCCACGCTATCAGGTCGTTGATTTCAAGCCACGCTTTTAGGTCAATGGTGACACGCCAAGCCGCGGTTTTAGATAAATGGTGGCAAGCCGCGGTTTTAGATCATTGGTGACAAGCCGCGCTTTAGCTGCAGGCAGGCAGGGCAGGCTTATCTCACATTCCCAACGCCGCCGGCTGAGCAGTCCATCTCTCAACAGCAACATACCGCGCAGAAAATTATCCATTACAAGCCACGCTTCTACATCATCCATGACAAGCCGCGCGTTCAACCATTGGCGCCACGCCAAGCCGCGCATTTAGATCATACCTGAGTAGCCCCGCTTTTAGACCATCGACGACAAGCCAAGCTTTTAGACCATTCATGACAAGCCACGCTTTAAAATCACTCATGACAATCCACCCTTTTGCAGTAGATCATTGATGTCAAGCCGCGCTTCCAAAGCAGGTCATTCATGACAAAATACGCGTTTTTTATATCCTTCGTGACAACCCACGCCTTTTAGATAGTTGACGACAAGTCGCGCCCTTAGGCCATTGATAGCACCTCCCGCGCGTCTGCTGCAGTGTAGGGCAGGCTTACCTCCCTGGCCTTGATGGCGATGTCGGAAGCTTGTCCCCTCGCCTGGCTGCGCGGCTGGTGGAGCATGATGCTCGCGTTGGGCAGAGCCGAACGGTGTCCCTTTTCCCCAGAGGCCAAGAGCATAGCCCCGAGCCCAAGCGCCTGACGACCACAAGACAATGGTAAAAAAGGAAAAAGAAAAGAAAAACCGTCGGAAAAGCAAACCAAACAAAATATCACGACCCTGTGGTGCTGCCGTTCGAAAATGGCCTGGGCAAAATCGAGAAAAACCGCGCGTTAGCATTTCCGAACACACACAAAAAAAAACGCAAGTACCGTCCATCCCCGTCGAGAGGTTGGTTGGGTGCGGTGAAACGACACCTCTTGGCCAATCAGCGTGCGTCTAGACTGGCCCCTTTGCAGAGATCCCCACAACCGTCACACAACAATTGGACGATAACGTAAACAAAAATAAAATTGCAGATGTTCGTGCGGGTATTGGACACACTACGCTTCACCATGAATATTGTGTAAGTATATGATACATGCCTGATACCTGGGAAGTTGCAACAATATGACGTGACGCGCAAAAGCCGCCCCCCGAGCCCGCACAAGAAGCTACGGATGCGTACAGCAGTACGTCCACCAAACAATTGAAGCAGCAGAGCATACACAAAACACCAAAAAATTACAGAGAGAAAAACACACACAAACAACCCCACCGTTCGTTAACAGCTGGTTGAAAAGCGACACAACACGTTGCACACACGAACCAACAACAGTATAATACAGCAACATCGACAATAGCAACAACGACAACGACAACAGCAACAAAAACAACAACAACAACAACAACAACAACAACAACAACAACAACAACAACAAGCCATCAGCACCTGCCCCACTCCGATGGTGTACACTGGCGGCTTGATGTAGTTCATGCAGTCGCTGATGGCGAACGCCTCCGTCTCGAACCCGATCGCTCGCCCGTCCGGGGTGGAGGTACCCGGCGTGTTCACGTACATGTACACGGGCTTAGATGCCGACTCGTAGTTCAGGTACAACAGCTGCAGTGCGTTGAGACGAGAGCGATACGGCGTGAAATAAAATGAGATGGGACATAATTCACTCCGTTGCGACGAGCGATACGACGCGAGAAAACATGAGACGGGACGATCACATGCCGTCATGGGGGGCGGGGGGCGGGGGAGTGGCCGAGACTGCTCGTCGGCAACACAACATCATCGAAAACAATTAGCCGAGTGTGTTCGTTATCGTACTCAACAAGAGGCGTCGAGTAGCCACGCATACGTTTTTTAATCACGTGGCAACTAGCAGACACGATGCCGCCCGAGAGGCGCGAGCGGCGTCCGATGATATATATATATATTTTCCTCCTCGTATTCTCCTTACTACACTACGGTAGAGAGGTGCAACTTAGCTTTTATGAGGAGCCCTCTCTCTACCCCACTCAGAAGCTGGTTTTTGAGAAGAAAAAAATGGAAAGGGGCAAAAAAACCCGATGAACAATATCCCCTGTCTTAGGTATATTTCGAAAGAGTGTTGGCAAAAACTTCCTACGTCGAGAAGCCTCGTCAGACAGAAAACTAACAAAACTTCCCAAACAGTGCTACCACTATCCCCTATCGTACGTAGCAAGCATCGACCCTTCAATTAAGTCCCGGGAGGTTGCTTACTTCTACCAGGACCTGGTGGTGTTCTTGTTGCCGGCGATTCGGAAATAAAAAATAAGCCTTGAGTCAAATTGACTTGGCTTTTATCATACGTCGACGGCTGATGTCACGCTTCATAAAAAGAAAAGAGGAAGACGATCAACCGGAAAAAGACGAACGGTGCCAAAATTGCAGTTGCCGCCGCTTCTCAACGCGCCGACCCCTCATGTCGCGCTGCTTAACATGAAGCGTCTTCGTCGAACGACAATGACACGCTGCTCGCTCTCGCTGCTGCAACGGCAACACATCTGCCGCAACAGAACGCGCGTCGTTTTGTACAGCCCGTCTAATCTGACCCCGTTCCCCCCGCCTCCCCAACACGCCTCTTCTTCCCCGTGTGCAAAACCTCTGATGTCATCCTTCGATCGTAGTGTGCTCTGCAACTATATAGTACCTGGTAACTATTAATAGTCTGTTACTTGGTACATACCCCAACACAGGCGGTGCCAGTGACGACACCACAAAAAAAAACGCGAGAGAGCACAAAAACACTCGTCAAGGTACCAAGCGCGCCATAACCATTTGCCATTAGATTACGGCAGACAGGCGCCCGTCCGTCAAAGATTCCGGTTGACGGCACGCTTACTCCTTGACGGACAGCCGTCAAGAAAATACCCACACTAGCACCAGTATACTAAGCCTAAACGGGCCTTGACGGGACAAACCTAGACCCGTCAACCGACACACTTGCTCCGTCAAGGAGCTCCACACACACCAACACTACTAGTAAGTCTAAAGAGGTATTGACGGGTCAAACCTAGACCGTCAACCGTCAACCGACATACGTATACTACCGACAACCGACACATTACCGTCAGCCGAAAAATACCCTTCAACCGACATATTTCTCCGTCAAGGAACTCCACACACACTAACAGTATGAATAGCATGTCAAGTCCAAACAGGTCTTGACGGGTCAAATCTAGATCGCCAACCGGCATACTTGCTCCGTCAAGGAACTTCAACTACACAAACACTGGTATGTCAAGTCTAAAGATGCCTTGGCCGGTCAAACCTAGACCCGTCAAAAAACATATTTGCTCCGTCAAGAAACTCCCCACACACTAATACTACTGTAGTATGTCAAGTCTAAAGAGGCCTTGACAGGTCAAACCTGGACCCGTCAATCGACACACTTGCTCCGTCAAGGAACTCTTCCACACACTTAACACTAGTATGCCAAGTCTAAAGGGGCCTTGACGGGTCAAATCTAGACCGTCAACCGCCAACCGACATGCTACGGTCAACCGACGGCACATGACCGTCAACCGACATCATATTTGGTCCTTTGCTCCCTCACCTCAGCGATGATGAGCTCCGTTACCGCCGGCACGAGAGGCATCCCCAGGTACACAATCCGGTTGTGCAGAAGCAGAGACGGCAGGTCGGGGGGCGGCCCCACCCTAGCCCCGTCCAGGTCAGAGTTTCTGTCATCGGCCACCCCACCCGCGCCCCCAATCATCTGCAAGGATGGGACGGAACGGAACGGGCCGGCGGAGGTGGCAGTGGCACGCGACAAGCAACAGTGGCATCGGTAATCGGTACTGTCTTTAACAACTCCTCGATGAGTAAAAGGGTTGACATACGTATACAAACGTTTCCCGTAGAAAATCGTGTAGTGGGATTCTAGTAAAATTCAAGGAATTTTCCAAAAGGATTTGGGCGACCAGGAAATTCTAGGAAACTTTCAGACTTTTTTTTTTCCCAGAAAAGCTCTTGGCGACCAGATAACGCCAGAAAAAACAGAAACAAACGCGTTTGCCCATTTCGGCGTCACGACGAGATCGACTACGATCACGACAACCGCGTAGGGGAGGTACGAGACGGTTTGCGGTTGAGATTGAGGCTAGGGTTAGGGATAAGGTTGGGCATAAGGGTTGGTCAAAGTAACCGCTACAAAACAATATTTCCCGTGCGACCGATCATCTTCAACGAAAAGGTAAACATAATTCAGCGGTAAGGCATGGCGGCCAGTCCCCCGCTTACGGCCGCTCCAACGACCCCGCGAAAGCAACCAGAATGGAAACGGTCACGAAACTTTCCAGAGGGGTGTCCTGCCCCCCTGGCGCTGTACGTCGGTATCGCTGTTGGAAACGCTGTTCTTTCGAGGTGTCGATGTGTTAGCGCCGGGAAAATGTTTTCGGAACGCAACCTGTACAAACGATGTCACGATGCTGAATGACGTTTGGGGCAAAAAACGACTGACGCAATAGTCCCAGCTACAAGACTTGTGATAAGAGCTGCGACGAGAGAGCTGCAACAAGAGAGCTGCGACAAGAGGACTGCGACAAGAGAGCTGCGACGAGATAACTGCGACGAGATAACTGCGACAAGAGAGCTACGACAAGATCTGTGACAAGATCTGCGACGAGAGAGCTACGACAAGAGAGCTACGACAAGATCTGTGACAAGATCTGCGACGAGAGAGCTGCGACAAGAGAGCTACGACAAGACCTGTGACAAGATCTGCGACGAGAGAGCTGCGACAAGAGAGACGCGACAAGAGCAACAGCAGTAATATCGGCAGACCTCACACAGCAGAAACAACATTATCAAAATACGATATGTCACCTGAGGTTGAGAGCGCCCCTTGCTAGCCTCATCGATCATGGACAGGTGGTCCAGGGTGGGCGACAACGGGTCGAAGTCCGCAGGCAACCCCGACATTTGCACCGCTCCAGACCTTGCCACCCTCGCGCTGTTAGCCCTGCCGAACGACCACCAATCATAAATACCCGGTAAGGACGAAAACAAATTCAGTGGGTGCACAAAATATGTACTCTGGCTCGTACTATAGTCTCTTGTCATACCAAGTACCAGGTACCGTACCTGGTACAAGTTTCCATCTCGGGCGAGGAGGAAAAAACAAACGAAGCTAAGCTACGGATGGAGCACAGCAGCTCTTCGCGGCGACAAGTCATGGTACGTATATACCGTACCACGTGGTGGCTGGCCACTAGGCCCAGCGTTGTACTGGTACACTCTGTAAGCTTGCCATTACTACGACAGGCTCGTGCCGAATCGCTCACTACTAGAAATGAGCCATTCTGAACGGAAATATAAGGACCTTTGGAGTGTAAATGTAAAGACTAAAGTGTCCTTACATTTCCGGCCAGAGTGGTATCAGGTACAGTACCAGCTACGTACTGATTAGTATAAACATACAAGAAAGGAGGGACGAGCGCTCGTGCCGAATTTCTCGCTGCAGGTACTCGTACTGAGTATTATACGTGTCAAGAGTATAAAATACACTGACCGAAAGTCGCGACACAGCCAATCCGCGCTCATCACTCGTCACTAATTACGGGGCTGATTGGCATGCTTCGTCAGTAACCCAGCGACGGCGTCAACGTATTGAATACTGTACCAAGGTAGGCGAGGAGCCGATGGCGTCCATCGGACAATGGGTGGGCTGGACGTCGACGAGTAGAAGAACGGTTTAATGTGAAGAACACACCCACATCGCCTGGATGGAGCTACCTCGCGCGCGCCGTTTCTTATGCGTTTTGTGGTGCGGCGTATTCGTGCTTTCGATTGTAAGATATACCAGGTACGGGTACCATACCTTGGTACCGGTACGAGTACGTACTAGACACCGATATGGAGATGCCCGACGATACACGATAGATACCGCTCGTGGTGCGCGAAGACAGCCAGCCGTAGTCCATCGACCACCGAGGTCCAAATAAAACCTCTTCTACTGGTGTTGTGGGTTCTTCACATTAAACGGTTATATTTCTACTCGTCGACATCCAGCACACCCAGTGTCCGTGCCATATATTATATCGTATCATACGAAGTCCAGACGTCGTTATCAAACCGGCAAACCAGGTACTACTGTATCATGTACCAGGTATACGAGCAGTCGAGTAGACAGCGGGCATCTTCTTCTTGCAGAAGGTACGAACATGACACCGCTACGAGGTACACATGATGAGTAATAAATAGAGCACAAAAAGCAGGTGTGATGAACCACGAGTCGCGATCGTAACAAGGCGAGCGCTCACTTCACCTAATCATGTGCACATATCACACGAGTAGAAAGGCAGCCTATACTCTGCAGTGTGGCGATCAACTCGTTCGCTCTTTGTAGAGCTCTACCCGAATCTCTCTGAGTCTGAGTTTCGAGCTACGAGGTTGTGCTGACTGGGTACGTAGCTCTGCCGCGTGGCTGTGGCTTGCAGGACGAAGGTCCATGGATTCTTTACTTCCCTATCAATATGTACGACGAGCCTTCCTTGACGATGTTAGCACAACATTCAACGACAAAAAAGCCAGCACCACTTCAGCCCAACGCCGAGCAACACCGCTCACAACCGCTCACCGCCGCTCGCGGAGACATAGCAACCAATGGAACAGGTAGGACCCGGCAAAGCATGCCGTATTACGTGCATCAGCGGTGGACGGTTGCTGCAGCGACGCTCGACCTCAAGTTGTCATGCTACTTGGCATGCTTGGCTGCTAACATCAGCGAAAACCTGTGCTAGCCTGTGCTAGGTGCTGCTCCCTCCCGTCAACAGCCAAGTCCGACGAAGAACGAGCATCAACACATGTGACACATCACAGGCTTGTCCTTAGACGAATACCACATGAAACCTCACGACTCGGCAGCACCGGAAGCCTTGCTTGAAAACCGCAAACACCAAAAGCAAGCGCTCTTTGATCGTCATTTACCTTACTGACCGACCCCGTGCGAGGCTCGGAGAGGCCATGAAGCCTGCGGTGGACGCGGGAGCAACGAAGACCCATGCCAGAGCACACGCAACGGTGCACGACAATCGCGCCGCCATGTCTGTGGTCTTCCGTTAGTTAACCTTCGTGGACGAGAAGGCTGCGCTGGATGAGGTGTTTCAGCCCAGGACGTCCTCGGGTTGCTTCGCGCATGAGGAGTTCAACGAATGTTGTACAGGCGTTTTTATCTATGCGATTCCTGGTTTCCAGCCCCGCACAGCGGCCAGCCAGTATCCGTCGTGCACAGCTCAGCAAGGCCAGTGCGCTTGTCTTAAGTACAACCACTTTCTGTTGTTTGACCGTGCAAGGTGAGTGGTAGATGTGGATTGGTTTTGACCCATCGATAATACAGCATTGCCCAGCGCAAGCGCATAGCTCCCTCTCAAACTTTGCACAAAACCCGATTTTCTCCTCGTAAAAAAAGCAATGAAGGTCTTGCGCCGTTCCCAAGGACTGATGGTGTTGTGTATGGCATTGGTGAGACCGGGAGGTACGTTATGCCACCCCGTTACTTCCATCCCGCTGCCGGCATATTGATCGCACTCGAACTGGGATGCAGGGCATAGCAGCAGAACTGCTGCAAAGCTGATTGCAAAATAACAAATGGTTTCCGTGCACATACCTCTCATGCTGAGGCCTCAACCTGGCATCGAAATGGCTGTGTACACACTTCACACTACGAGTACTCGTAGTCTTGTTGCAGCAGAGCATCAGAAGCAGAGCAGCAGCAGCAGCACCTAATCATAGTGCACGATACCAGGTACTGGTACAAGCTTCCAGTTTTATCACAGACCGGCGGTGTGTGAGCACTCCAAGGTGTCACGCTATATCGCCTGTGCTTGCCTATCCACAAGGTGCCTCTGACTTCACAGCTGTTGTGGCTTGCCTTGAAAGTTCAGAGTCGCTGGGCTTTGCCTCACACAGGCTCAAACCGAGACCACGTCTGAGAGACGTCAGGCTTGAGACCGCCGGGTAACCGCCGGGTACCGGTAATCATCAAGCGCCGACAGAAAAATATGGAAAGACACCAAGCAAACCAAGCAACCAGTAGTGTGTCTTCCGACGAACCCACTGCTTCTATACGAGTACTGCTGCTGCTGCTGCTGCTGCTGCTGCATCATTGCTTTCGGATGTCGCTTTGATGTCGTTGATTGTTCGTTGTCGTCCTGGGCATTATACGACGCGCTTTCGAAAAAATCTGTCAAGTGTTCGCGCTCACGCGAGGGCAACCCAACCCAACCCGACTCCTACCCTAACCCTACCACTAACACTAACCCCGATCCTTTGGGGGGCTCGAGGTCGCCAGGGGCGGTCGCGGCCGTTTCGTGGAAACCCGCGATTTTGGTGGAATAGGTGGGGGTGGGATCAGGGGGCGCCAGGTGGGCCCTGCGGGTGGCTATTTGTATAATTCGTACAAGGTACCCCTTATTGTATACCCAGGGCCAGCTATTAATAGTTTAGAGGGCTCAGGTCTGGGTGGGAGTGGGATCAAGGTGCCATGCGGGAGCAAGGTGGAGGTGTGCAAAATTTTATTTGCATAGACTACCCGGTTTGCAATTAGGGGTCATCGCGGTCATCGTGGTCGCGCCACTCCGTCGTGTGTTTCGTTTCCGCCAACTTGTTCGCGAAGTGACCAGGCGCTTCATTTCACCCCCCGCCCCCCTCGCGCTTGGTGCAAGCAACATCTGCCTGGTCGGTGAAAAACCGACGTGCTCCTCCACCCCAGCATTGTAGGGATGCGAGAGTCGATGGTCATATAACACGACTACGACCATGCATGATAATAAATGAGGGTATGATAGCTTACCACTTATTTGAGAAAATAGTTGACACACCCTGTGTACGAGACAAATAGAACTGACACTAACCCTAACCCTAAGCCAATCAGACGTAATCAGCCATTGGTTTACATTTAGCCCTTTGTCTCCTAAACAGTGTGTGACAACCATTGCATCGAATAAGCGGTAAGCTCTACCTGTAATAAATACCCCCCCCGCGCCCCGTCCGCGATCATCTTTGTGTGTCTCCCACCTCATCACAGGGCCAACGTTTTGACGGGCCTGTTAATAGTGGTGAGCGCCTTAGTTACCGACAGATATGTCGATTCCGACGGATGTGCTGGTGGCGCGGCTGCGGGGTAGGGAGAACGTCCGCTCCTTCACCTCCAGCACCTACATGTGCAACGACCACTTCCAGGCGAGTGGAAACGTGGAAACCCCCGCAAGAGGCTTGTTTTCACGACAAACAATAAGCAGTTGTATCGTTCGTATATTATTGGCTTTTTGCCACGACAGCAGTTGCTGCGGCAGTCAGTGTTTTCATTGGCTTCCTGTTTTGATTGGCCGCCCCGAATCTCACATGGTTACGTACGTACTGCAGAATGACCACCCCAAGACTCACAGCAATAGAAACCCAGCTTGCAAAGTTGAGTACTAGAATCGACCAATTCGATAGAAATCGCAGCTGATGTCTTTGAAATTTCGAAATAATTTTACTCAAGTGTAAGCATTAAATGCTACCAAGTACCTCGTATCACACCTTGTACCTTAACCCCTTCAGAGCCGGAAACGGTTTTTGGGGACAAAACTACTTGGAAATAATGTGGGATACTTTGTGGGGTAGTAAAAGGGTTAAGCAGCGGATAGGACGTCGGTAAGAGTCGCGAGACAACGAACGGCCAGTCTCAACCTCGTGATTGAGTCGTGTAATGTTGTCATCCATGTCGTTATGTTACCCATATGACGCTTTGTCACTCATCCATGCGTTTGTCGCTCGAAGTACGTACGTGAACGTCGTTGTGCGGTCATGACCCCAAAAGTAAAAACAAAATACAGCCGGAGCTCAGCGCTATGCTATATGTGCTTTGCTACGCTATGTGCTCATATATGTAATGATTTGTCAGGTAGTATCGTTGAGCTAACCCTGGGGTTTTCCAGAAGAAGTGTTTTGTTTTGTGGGACCGTTGGCGGGGGGGGGTTACTTGTGTACCATTTTACCACAATTTTCTCGTCCGTGACATTTCGTCACCCATGCCATCTTTGTCACCCATGTCGTTCTTTCACCCGAGTCGTTTTGTCAAGCATGCCATGTTTGTCACACCCCATGCCATTTTGTGTCACGCATGACCCTGCAGACGTTCCTGCAGCTGGTGCTGCCTGATCTGGAGTTGTCCTCTCCGAGAGTGGCGGACCCTGCCAAGGAGGAAAAGGTCCGGCAGGCGGCGGAGAAGGCTATCAAGGAAATCCGCATGTACGGCCTTGAGGTAAGAGCGTATGATAGCGCTCCTTCGGCCCCACGAATGTTGGCGACGGCTGTGATATACGTATTTTTTCTACCGAGGTTAAAATTGGCAACACACGACACAGATGTGGAAGTTTTCCTGCTGTAGCTGCGAACACCGCTTTGCTGTAAGTAAGTATTCCGAGGGGGCTACAGCAGTATCCCACGATGGGCCCCAAAAAACATACACTCCCCTACTTTTGCATACCATATTAGAAAACAATTTCCTCACAGGTGGCCGGGACCCCCCCTTGCACAATGTGGGCGTAAAATAATCCTTGAGGAGACATTGCACTATGTTGTAAACTCCACAAGGTGTCGACAAACCTGTTTTTTTGGTACGCCTAATGGTGTACCAGTACCAAATAGTGTGATGTCTCCACAAGGGGTTTTGTTACGCCCACATTGCGCAAGGGGGGGGGCTCCCGGCCACCTGTGTACCAGTATGTTGTAAGATTGTTAAAAAATATGACAGATGTGAGTTCGACCAGTTGACAGTTGTTGATACTCATATTTGCAAGCTGCGTGATACTTTGTTCCCCGGCAGCATTAATAGTAGTACGGCCTGTTTGCTGTGTATTTATTTCGGCGCGTCTCTGTCCCCAAAAACGGTGGTGGTATCGGCGGCTCCTTATCGTTTTCGCTACAGCTTCGGAAGGCGGAGGCGATCGAGAAGACGAGCGAACGGGATATCGAGGACTACAGCCACCAGCGAGACCAGATCGAGGTACGGACTCCCAGCCCCCAGCTAATTATCACATTATTTAATAGTTTTTTTCGTCTGACATGCTTCACGGAAAACAGTACAGCATCAACCTGTTCTCGTCAGAAAAACGCCTTTTGTATGGTTTCTGTTTCACGTTTGTTCTATTATTCGTCTGGCATGCGTTACGGGCAACAGGACATCGTCAACCTGTCCCCGTCACAAAAACGCCTTTTACGTAGGTAGTTAATGCTGCCCGTCCGTTCGTTTGTTCGTCTGGCATGCTTTACGGACAACAGGACAACATCAACCTATCCCCGTCACAAAAACGCCTTTTGAGGGGTTTCTGTTTCACGTTAGTTCGTTTGTTCGTCTGGCATGGTTTACGTACAACAGGACAGCGTCGACCTGTCCCCGTTAGAATAACGCCTTTTGAGGGGTTTCTGCTTCACGTCCGTTCGTTTGTTGGTCTGGCACGGTTTACGTACTGCAGGATAGCATCAAGGAGGTGCAGGAGCAGATCGGAGAACTGAAAGAGAGACTTGTGGTGGAGCGCAAGAAGAGGTACAACAAGGAAATTTACGAGGAGGCGTGCAAGGATATCAACAAGTACCCGCCGCACAAGGCTACCAAGGTGTGGAAAACCGGGGTGAAATTCAGTACAAGGGTAACACAATAAATCATCAGCGAAGCGAGATTATTGGATGTTTATTGTGAACCGACGAAATTCCTCATGTCTCTCTACCGACCACCGATGGAAGGGCCGACTACTGGACTTTTTGCAACAGGGCTGAGGCTGAGCAGTAGTACTCCTTTGTTCGTCGTCAACTTCACGTGCCATCTGCGCGAGTGCACATAGCAGACGAACACGAGCGGGTGGCGTGACACAGCCTGCTGCTGTTGTTGATAGACCTACGAGTACGAGTAGAGGTTTTTGTTTACGAGGAGGCGTGCAATGGGCGTCAACAAGTACCCCTCGCACAAGGCCACCAAGGTGTGGGAAACCGGAGGGAGCATCAACAATAACTGTCGCTCTGCTGCTTTCACTGCTATAGCATAACCCCTTTTCCACTCCACCCACGAGATGGGGACAACTAAGCATAAGTGTGAAATCAGTTTTGCGGTAGCGAAAGGGTTTGTCTAAGCGACTTCCTTTGTTTGTAAGATTTTTGTTATGCGTGCTACAATATTTTTACGAGCGAAACGAGTTTCTATTTTACACCAGTATCAAGCAAGGTACGGCCCCCTTTTTTGCCTTTTGGACTTTGGAGTGAGTGAACACGGAGATCTGCAGTCAGATTCTCTGCACTGCCCGACCGAACCGAAAATCTCCTCCTTTTTGGGGGGGGAGACCAATCGCGACAAAACCTATTGCCTTCCACCAGCGCACACAGTTGACGACAGTTTCAGTGTTGTACAAATATCCACACACACGTACACGGTAGTATTACGGGGGACCATAGTTAATAGGACCTACTGTAGACACAATAGGACCTACTGTAGACACCAAAACCTATA
>JAYJME010001948.1:0-14868 GCA_036873775.1 Costaria costata
TTTTTTTTTTTTTTCAAAAATCTGAAAATATATTTTTTAAAGCCACATTTGGATCTACTAATTATGAGCCTCCGTAAATATATTACAAAGTACAAAATGCACTATTTTTGCACATCGGCATTTGTTTCTATCCCGAGAGCGGGTTTTTTCTCGTGCTTCCTGCTGCGGGGCACGCAGGGGGGGCGCCTGTACACTGCGGCGCAAGCTTGGGCCCAGGCCGGGCTCCGTGGCGCATACTCTTGGCGTTCAAAGCCGCGAGAAATTGCAAATAATCACGGGGTAGCGTTCCGTGTTGCCACTGCCACTCAGGTGCCATTTCATACTACATATATATGTAAAGCTAGGATTGTCGTTTTCCTTTGAATCTGAGTACAGGAAATAATTGGGCTTACTACTTGTTTCCCTATTCCCCCCCTTGTGGTAGCCATCGAGACTTCGCTGTGTCCTGGTCGCTACACCGCACCAATTTCCCATAACAAGAACCGATATGTAGCCAACGTGTTCCCGGGGGACACGGTGTCTTCGGTTTTCCAACCCGAGCTTGTTACGACGATTATACCTGAATCCCATTGACTTCAAATATACAAACGTGACCCCAAAACCATAACAAAACCGGAGCGTTTTGTATGGATGTCCATCACTTTGGTTGTAGTATAGGGAATTATTCTTTTTCGAAGATTAAGATAAACATTAAACAGGGTGTTTGTATATTTTGACAGAAGCCTTAATCGAAACCCGTCTGCAGTAGTAGGTAGACTTACCCCAAAGCCAATAAGCCAATTCATAGATCCATACGTGGGTGTCCGCATGCTACTGGTTATCTGCTGCGTGTTTGTTCTACGTGTCCTTTGTTCACCAAATTCAAAGATCACAGTGCCATGCGATGACAACGTTTATGCTACGTACGAATTGGATCCTAAGTTTGGTATCCACGTTATTATCTGAGGAACGCTGTTTCCTTGCTCAATTCCCTAGGTTTACCTAGGGTTGTCTGTATCGGAAATTCGAAACCTGTCCGTCCGACGACACAGCGAAGCTCCGAACGACGAGAACTTGGCCGCCAAACCGCTCCCAACGTTGACGCGCATACCGCGCGAATCGATAGCCTACACACACAAGCAATCTGGGACAACTTCGGAGCCTGCGCCTCAAGCTACGCCACCGAGCCGCACACCCCTCGCTACACTCTTGACACCCCTCGAACGTGCAACAGTAATCATCAATTGCTCAAGAGTCGGTACGGGCAGTATGGGTCGCAAAAGGCATACAGTGCATCGATCATGACAAAAATGACATCAAATCGTAGAGGCTCCGCTTGCCCACCGGGGTTGGTGGACGCCGTTGTTTAAGTCGTTGCCCGCCGCTGACAACGGACCGTGCAAGCTGGGTTCAAGCTTCGAGAAATTCTAAGTGCTGCTGGAAGTTGTATTATATTATGAGGCATGATTTGCTACTTTGGGTACACGTCACAACGCCGCCCACAGACGGAAGCCCCGACGACCAATTTCAGTCGGGCAGGGAAAGTGCGCCGCCGCCGGGGATTTTGGCGGGCGACGCGGTGTAGCGCGAGAGACAGAGGGAGGGGAGTGGACGCTCTCGTGTCTGAGTGTTACGTAGTTGTCGAGCCACGAGGGAAGCGCGAGTGGATCTGTCCGTGGGCTTCATCCGATCGGGTGAGCGACTTTGTACGAAATCATGAGGGTCGTTATTGTATGTTGTTGTTGTTTTCACATTAACTCATCGCCAAAATGTAATAGGTGTGGAACGGTTTCTATATTTCCGGACGCCATGGGCTCGGTGGGCAATGGTTTTCGCGTTTTGTTGATTTGTGCACACAGGATCTGTTGCGCTGGCGATGCCAAGACTTCCCGAAAGATAGAAAGGGAGGGGTGATCGAAATCGAGGGCATCGGATGATTTTTCGACGAGTTGCGAGCGGTCCACGTACACGTACGAACACAGAGGCGCTCAGCCAAAAAAATGTGTGAGAGGTCAGAATTTGCAGGTTTGCACGCCGGTCCCAGTGACTTCTTCGCACAGCAAGCAGTACATATACTTTATAATGATACCCGTCGTGCTGATTCTTTGGGCTATGACAGTAGTATCAGGAGGATTGGGGGGTATCTGGTGGATTTGAAAAAAAGTATGATTCCCCAGACTATGGGCTGTGACAGTAGTATAGTATATCCTCCTTATACTACTGTCATAGCCCATATAGTCCCCAGGCTCGACTTTTTTCCAATAGTTCTCGATTTTATGGGAAGGCATAACACTCCTCGGGGCGTATATTGCCCACAAAAACACTCGACAGGGCAGCTTGAGAACCCTGTCTACACCCCTCGCGGAGAGATCACGTGCCCTAGCGCTAACATTCCATCGACACAACACCAGAGAGAAGGGTCTGGGCGAAGATTTAACCAAAAAGGACCAACGGAAAGCTCAAACAGTGACAAGTTGACATTCCGGGTTCCGGGGCTAGGACGATATGCTACTTTTGGACCACGCCATGAGACCGCGCCGAGTGTGTTTTGCCCAACAGCAGCTGCACCCTCCCATGGCCTATATCACACAGAGCATGGAGGAAGAGTCCGTTTGGAAATCGCCGCCGTGTGTGCAGATAAAGCCACTGCGATGATAAAAACATTTCCATTTCCTAGGCGATAGCGGCTCGAGCGTACGAAATCAGTTGCATTTTTTTTCCTGTTCTAGTTTTTATTTCGCGCTCAAAATGGCAACAACTTTTCACTTGTATTTGCAACGAATTTAGTACACTCGAGCCGCTATCGCCTAGAAAATGGACAACTTTTTATCATCGCAGTAGCTTTCTCTGCACACACAGCGGCGATTTCCAAACGGACTCTTCCTCCATGCACTGTGTGATATGGATAGTGGGAGGGTGCAGCTACTGTTGGGCAAAACACACTTGGCGCGGCCCCATGGCGTGGTCCAAAAGTAGCATATCGTCCTAGCCCCGGAATGTCAACTTGTCACTTTTTGAGCTTTCCCAGGGGTCCTTTTCGGCCAAATCTTCGCCCAGACCCTTTTCTCTGGTGTTGTGTCGCTGGCATGTTAGCGCTGGGGAAACTGGTCTCTCCGCGAGGGGTGTAGACAGGGTTCTCAAGCTACCCTGTCGAATGTTTCTGTGGGCGATATCCGCGTCCCCGAGGCGTGTTACGTCTTCCCATGAAATCGAGAACTACTCGAAAAAAGTAGAGCCTGGGGAGCCCATTGTTTGCATTTAATGCAGGAGATACCCCCCAATGAATAAATAGACTACTACGTCATAGCCCATAGTATCTAGGCCTCCTGCATGCAGAAAAGCTGGGTGGTGTTGTAGTGTCTGGAAGGCCGTGCCTACCATTTGGGAATACGGGGATGATTCCTCAACATCCCCTGCTCTTGTTTTTATAGGTTTTAGTATAGACTTGGTTTATATAGGATTTAGTATGGTACTGCGGTTTACGGATGGTCTGATTTGGTTTATATAGGATTTAGTATGGTATGTACCCCCCTATACGCCGGAGGGTGCCTAAATCAAAAAGTTGACACCCCCCCCCTATATTTGGTTTCCCAAAAATAAAATTTGGAGTGTGGTGTCGGAAGGTTTTTTTCGTGCACCCCTGCTATTGTTCCTATTGTTTCCTGGGATCACAACGGTCCGGTTGATTTTTCATTCTGAGCTCTGTGGGGCTAGTGGGGTGTCAGGGACTCGGATCCTTGTGCACCCCTGCTTCGCCAGCACGCAAACATTTCAGGAAAGAGCCCGCATTCTTAGCCGGCAAGCAAGCAACGCATCGTTTGCCAGCCCACAAAATCAGCCACGAACAAGAGACGTTCGTCCCGCGAGTGTTCAACACGTTTTGCATCAAGGCTGTATCATCACGGCGTACCTGCTGGTGCTACGAGTACTACTAATAATGTTTGTATATGTGACACGATGGCGTTCGCGACGTGTGCTCGAAGTTATTTTTTTCGTGGGAGTGTGGTATCTACGGCGGTATCATTATTGTGTGTATGAATATGTACGAGTGAGTGTGTATCTTCTGGTGAGCACCGCACACCAATACATAATACGAACACAAAAGCACTGCTGCTGTCTATCAAACAGGTCTTACTCGTATAGCGGTAGAAGTTTGCAATAACTGCTAAATATTTGGATGCTGCACAGGGGGCACCACACTTCCTCGGGATTGAAAAAGCAACCAACCGCGTAGCGGCAGCCGCGGTACACATAATAACAACAACAGCAGCAGCAGCACCACCACCACCACCACCACCACTCTGGCCTTTTGTGACAGCCACGGCAAGCAAGGCCACCAGTAGCACTGCTGTTGTCGTTGTGCATTGTACGCACGAAAAAATCGGCGCCGACGTGATACACAAACAAATAATTCACAGCCGCACCTGACGTATATTTTGTTTTGTTTAACTTTAAAATAAATAATAAGTGTGCGGCCTTGCGTCTCCCCATCTACATCCGAAGGGGAAAGTTGTACGTATACCAGTACGAACTACGAATAACCCCGACGCCAAGGAGTTCATCCCAGGAGCAGGGCGGGTACATCACCACAGCAGAGAGCGCCATGTGAGCAGCCTGGGGAGTGGAGAGGCTGGCCACGGCGTGGGTACGCATGCAAGACAGTAAGGACAGAGAAAATGTCGGCGTTGGCTGGGACGGCTGCACCCAGCTAACGGAAACCAAGGCGCGAACCGGACTACGGGATATTGGATGTCGACGAGTAGAAGAACGGTTTAATGTGAAGAACACACACACGAATAAAAAGTCGTGTCACGACCGTGAATTGCGACGAAATCGTTCATTTTTGCTCGATTTATCAGGACGAAATCATGAAATTTCTTCGTGGACCAATTCAGTTAAAAAAAGATTCAGAACCATTCCTGGTAGGGCCACTCCGCCGCCGACGTCACGTTGTCCGGACAAAACTGGTTGTCAGGTCGCGTGCTTCGTCATGACACCGGTGGACGTCATGACATATATACAGTGTGCACTAACTACGCAACGCAGGAAGATTGCACCAACTATATGGGCTACTGCATAATTTGACCAAAACAAATATTTTCCGCGTGTTGAAAGTGCGGGACGGGAGCCATCAAAGGGTCGACTCACACCAGACGGGAGGAGGATAAGTGGGTCACAAAATACCAGTCGTCAGGGAGTAAGGCGCAGTCAGCACTCGCCCGGCCCGAACGAGGTTTGCCCCACCCGCTCTCTCGTCCACCCTCGATCGGTCCCTCCTCTTTCCACTTCTGCTTTCCCTTCTAACCCGCCCTGAGTGAAAACCTGTCTGCAGCAGCAGCAGCAGCAATTTGCGAAGTCACTGAACGACGTCTGCCCCGCCCTGAGCGAAGACCCCGTCTACAGCAGTATAGTTGCTCATGTGAATTGCATCGTCGTCATGGTTTATCTTGCGTTTTGCGTGCACTTACTTAATAGCACGGCGGTGAGGTGATCGGACATCAAAATGCGATGATGTGTCGTATTATATAGCTCCCCGTACCAGCTATGCGCGGAGGGCCTAGGAGTATGGGCGTGGGGGTCGGTTCGACGTCCCGACCATTTCTCCGTCCGTTTCGTCCAGCGCTTCTTCGTCGACGAGCTCCGCGGTGCTTACATTGCAACCAGGGGATGAATTGTGCATGGACAGGGATTAACTGTGAATTTCCATACTAGCCTGTGAGACAATTTCACAAGCCGACACAATTGATGTGACCCTGCTGTCTTGCTTGGAACGCATGGTATTTACGGTAGGGGTATTCTACGATATTTCTGTGGCTCGTCATTTAAGGAGAGCTCTCTACCCTGTACCTCCCCCGAAACCTGGCTGCGGACAAAGGGCAACCGGATGGCCAATCCCATGACCTAGGTATACGACGAGGAAGCATGTCTGCAATATAATGACGAGATTGGGCAGCTCCTCAGTGCAGGCGCCCTGCTAGTCAGAAAAGCAATGGCCAAAAAAGTGCCACCCTATAATAGCACGCCTATTGGCACCCTAATTCCCGTCCGACCTGATCCCGCCCGGACCTGAGCCCTCCAAACTGAACCTAGGTATGCATATACAGTTAGCCGCCGGTAGGGCCCACTTGGCAATCCTGATCCCACGCGAACCCAATCACAAACCTGGAGGGTTTCCAACAAAAAAACGGCCACAGCAAAAACCGAGGACACAGCAATAAACCCAGTATGTAAAGTGGTGTACAGTGCGCGACAGCAGTTAAGAAATTCCTATTTTGGCTGAAGCTCGCGGCTTGTTGTGATCTTAAACCTTGACCGTAGGCTCTAAAATACAGTTATATAGGATTTAGAGTGGCGTTCCTTGCTGAGCACAAATGCTTAGCTGTAAATTCTTATTTATTGTTTTTAACTTAGCCTGAAATTCTTAACGACCAAATTCTTAACACATGTCGCGTACTGTATGACCTGTGAGTTTCTCCCACAGGCCCATCATGTCCACAGCTGTGTGCGTGCAGTACAGTAGTTGCGGCCGATGAAGCGCATCTCATGTTGGTCTGCGGCACTCCCGACCACCGAACCGTGCCACCACGGGTACGCGGGGGTTGCACTTTTGAACCCAAACATTTTCTCACTGATGGGGCTCCCCAACCATCGGAGCTACCCGATATCGTTGGATCCGATGGGGTAGTTGGCACTATTGTTCGTTGGATACCTTAGCCCACGCGATTGCGTATCGGGCTTAACTTGCATGTTTCCCCCCAAAGAAACGGCTGGTCGCTGAGACATAGAGCTCATCAAGTGAGGTGCCTCAAAAACATTAGGTGTTGCTCGTACCGTAGCACGCCTCCAACCTCCCCTCACCCACCGCCACCTGCAACCTCCCGAACCCCCCGCCCCGCCGCTACCCGAAACCTCCTCGCCTCCTCCTCCACCGCCCCCTACAGTTTCACCAACCCCTTCCCGCACCGCTACCCTCAACCTCCTCTGTACCTCCTCTGCCCAGGTGAGCCCGTCGTGCCTTGCCCCGCCACTGGCGTCATCGTCGCCGTGGGGTTTGCCGCCCCGGTCATCTCGGTCGCCAACCCGAGCGCAGCAACGGTGTCGGGGGCAAGCATGGTCACCTTCTTCGCGGAAGACATTGAGTCCAACTCCACCGAGTTTGCCGTCGTGCTGGATACTACCGGTGTCGCCGCCGAGACCAACGTAGTGATTTACGTGTCGTATTCGGACAACGAGGGGAATTTCCCGGACATGTCTGGCTTGATGACCATGGCGTCTGCTGCTGAGCTTGAGTGCGATGAGTATACCACTGCCGATGTCAGGCGAAGGCTACGAGCGGGAAACAAGTACGATTGCGATGTCTGCTCGATCCTGTCGAGCGCCCAGCTGGAAGCGCTGGACATGTACGACAACGGGGGCAAACAAGTCGTATGTGACCTGACGTGCCTGGATGGGGTTTCTGATCCCACCCACTGCAACTGTAAGCTGTTACCCTTAGAGCGTGTGATTTGTGACGATGGTCGAGGTTGTGCAGATACGTAGAGCTCTGTGCCTAGTCGAGCGTTCCGTGTATATCCTTTAGAGCAACCCTTTTGTTGGTGACCGCACGTATGTGGGACAAAAGGCGGAAAAAACACTCCCGGCCCATTCCCAATTGAACAAGTAGGCGTGAGTTTAGCCCCTGCTACATACCCGATGTGCGATTTACAGTAGCACAACAGCACAAACTCCACTCCTCTTGTATCGGCACGAAGAACCATCACTCGCACCTATCTCACCCTGCTTGTTACCGTGCCCCCCGACCCCCGCCAAACTGTCCATGTCGCTCTCTCATACAACCCTTCGTTACTTCAACAGACTTTGGCCTGGGCCAGATCTGCCGTGGTTGCGGTGATTGCTCCACTTGCTCCCCTTGTCCTACGGTCACGGACGAAACGCCTTCTCCGACGCCAAATCTCATCCAGGCCTCCACCAGTGTGCCCACACCTGCCGGTACCCCTTTCTCCACTCAGGAACCTGTCGTGGACAGCAAAAACCCGCCGCCTAAGACGAAAGTTGTCAGCAGTGATGATGACGACGGGGCCAGCGAATTTGACTGCTCACCCTGCACGGAGCTCTCGGATGATCAGGTGGAGGCGCTGGCTATGTACGATAGGGGTGGAAAGAGAATCGTCTGCGACCCTACGTGCTTGGACGGCGTTTCCGATCCCATCCACTGCAACTGTGAGTAGTGTGCAGTATAATAGTCCGTCGTGGCGTCTACGACGTACTGCTGTGATTGTGTTGTTTCTGTGTGTCGATTTCATGGTGCTTGTTTGGTAAAAAATTGAGCTTGTATCCTTCGTTAAGACCAAGCGAGGTGCCCACCATGGAGGGGATACTTTCATGTGGGGGTTCGAAACGCTGGGGGGGGGGTGTCGGCTTTGTAGGGACTAAAACACCCCTGTTTTCCGGCGAGGAGCAAGGCAATATCAGCGATTGTATTTCAACAAGAACGTTGGCAGCTTTACCACGGTTCCCGGCCGTTGTGTTTCGCCTCTCTACTACATAGCATAGTCAGGGCCGATGCTTGCTTCCCAGCTATCTAACCACGCCCCCTTCAAACCCAATCCGATGTATCGTTTTGTCCCGTTTCCTCGGCAGACTTCGGGCTGGGTCAGATCTGCCGTGGCTGTGGGAAGTGTGAGACGTGCACCCCCTGCCCTTGAACGAAAGGCAAGGCAGGGGGAGGTTAGTACGTCTACTGAAAGCAGGAACGATTTCCCCGAAGCGACGACGATGCGAAGGACGTTGTAGGGGTGTTCCCCATTGTTAACGCAGAAATAGCGTGGACTGAGTGACATGTCCGGGAGGTGGCAGCAGCGTGCTACGTGTGACTGCGGTGTATATATATATGTAGAGGCCAGCTAATTTCGTCCGGAAAACGCTGTGCGACTCGGTCTGGGGAAGGAGTGCCCAGAAGCCTTCCAGAATCTAACCACCAGCTACACCACCTGCCTGCCATTTCAAACTGGACGTTTTAGCTGTGCTCATACGTTTTAGCTGCGCGCTGTATTTTTAGTTTGCTATCCTGACCAATCCACATCCTTGGATACCTCCTTGTATTGTGACTACGGGCTTGAGGAGGCGGGTGAGCATCCGGGAACGTGTATATTAATCGCATATTGAACAATGTGCTATCACACCAGCAGTTTGAGCAACACGATAGTACTCGGTGGTGTTGTATGCCTAGAGATACGCTCCCAAAGAAAGTAGGGGGCGGTTGCTGAGTGTGTTCCCTTATAAGGGATACCTGCATCCCAGATAGGTAGGGTTTAGTGAACGACCACAGACGCATTACACTATCGGAGAGTGCTCAGGGCGTTGAGGGAAACCTTCAGGTCGCAAGCAAAGTTTGCACGCGGAGCATAACTGTTTCGGCCGCGGGGGCAAACTGCCAAGGTAGATTGATCCTGGTTTTGATATTGACATAACATTGGTGCGTCGTGTGGTAGTCTGTTCTCTCTGCGGAGGAAAGCGTCGTACATAGAGTAGTTGTGCGTCAGCGGTCGTCTTACTGTTATCATAATCGTACTACCTTTCTGCCCGGGTATGTCGCTGTCCGTTCGTTGCTTGTTTAAGGCTACCGTGGAGTGCTTTGGTTGGTCTGTAGCATTCGCGTTTTGAAATCGAAGCTCGTGGGGTCATTGTTTGACCCGCGTTGTACGACCGTTCCCATACCACGAGGAGCAGGAAGCGAACGAGAAAAGGCCCGCCTCCGGAAGAAAGGGTTGGCCGAACAAGCGGTCGACGAGACCTCAAACAACAGGCGTCGGATGGGTTTATCTCGTGCTTGATTCGGTAATATACACTGATATGATGCACAACCAATCCTGCCCGAACGACTTACGTCACCACAGATGATGGCATACTGGAGGAGTGCAATACGTACATGTCATTGCTAAAAACAGATCGTCATGAAGTATTCATACATGAACAGAGTCGCATGTCAACTCAAGTGGACGAGCTTACATTCCCAGCTAGTCTACTAACGTTTCGGGGCCTCTCTTGGCTGGAAGTTATCGCCCAAGGTGGACATAGTGTTTCGAGTCTTCCACAACATGCATGTCACGATCTAAGACCGCACACCCCCATCGAAGATGGACGAGCCTTACAACAACCCTCTTAGGGCTGGTGTGGCGTGCACGCTCCAAATCGCCCCTCGGAGCATCGCGTATATATTTCCAGGTGAGAGTGGTTCGAACGAGCTACACCGTTTGTGGCCAGACCGCTACGGGCAATCAGTCATTCTCGTGGTTTAAACCTGTAACATTTTTCTTCGCTGCTTGGTCTCTTATCAACTAAGCAAGTCGAATATGTCGCGGCAAACAATCTCATGTCTTGTGGACGTCTTTGATGTTGGCGAACAGCACGGCCAGGTTCAACTCCCCCTTGTCCCAATGCCATCCAGTCAAATCAAATGCGTCTTTCAATGAGCCCAGGCTTAGCGCTTAGCGTTATTGGCGGCATCTCCGCGTGCGGTGTGTGGTGCGGCTGCTGAGTTAGGCCAGAGATTCCCGCAGGATGAAAGCGCTGCTGTCAGTCGAGGTTGACCGGTTGCATGAGATTTAGCTCCGGAGAGATGAAAAGTAAATGGCGCACCGAGGCCACAGCAGTAGTTGTGTCGATTAAATCACTCGTGTCGGAGAGGACAGTGTGAGGAGGAGACGGGGAATGAGAGAGTGTGCGAGGAACACGCTTTTCACCGCTGTATCAAAACACAACAAAACACGGAGACCCTATAACAGACGACAAATCCGACGATCCTTGACGCTCGTTCGTCGGTACCCTTTTTAGAGTTTTCGAGGTTGCGAAATACTCATCTACGAAACGACACGATAATTGTGCCGCATATCTACAGTGTTGTAAAACGGCATGTGACATATATATCTTACTGCTTGTCTCACCGTAGCACCTTGTGCTGCTGTGGCCTACTCGCTATAGGCGATATGTCACCGAGCAGTAACTCGGTTGGCTACTGGCTTCCTCTGTTTGGCAAACTCGCGATCCTTAATACGACTCCTCGATGGCAGTGACATAGTCAAACATGCTATACTGTACCTTTGATTTCCCATTTACGTTGGTTCTAAATGTACTCTTGCTTGATACTTACGGCATGATGTGTTCTTGTCTAGTCCGTTGTGTTTTCTCGGAACGTTCAAACTCTCTCATTCCTTGGCTGGAATACTTGTCTGTGCCAGGTACTTAATTGTGGCATCCAGGCCCCTGTCGTTGGCCTGGCTTGTACCTACGATACGTGAAATTTGATTGAACGAGAGGCCCTGAGCGTGAAGCAGGCCTCCTTGTACCAGTCATAGAAGTAGTCAGGATTCATACCCCTCAAGACCTTGGTTAGGCGTCTATTTTGTTTTTGAAATCACACGTACTTTGGCAGTGAGTTCCTCTCGTACGCACAGCGCTGGTATGTACCCGCAATCGAGTCGAAGGACCCCCACGAACTCGAATGCAGTTTTGTGCGCACAGCCGGTATTTGTCCAGTGGCAGCAATATTTGAGAAGCACTAGGTTTGAACTAGACCGCCACGTACTCGAAAGTCATGTTTCGGTGCGTATCCACTTATCAGGGTTCAATCCCAAATGTACAGCAGTAGTAATATAGCGGTAATAGCAGTAGTATAGCAGTAGGAGTAGTAGTTGTCGCCGCGGTAGTAGTAGCAGTTCACAGTAGCAGCAGCAGCTCTAGAGGATGGTGACTATCTTGGCAGTTCTGTGGCGACTCGTTGTTGTCCTTGAAAATATAATCCCCTGATGATCTTGGCAGCTATGTTGAGTTTTTTTGTCGTGCTTGGCAGCAGCAGCCCCAGACGACGATTATCCTGGAAGCTCTGTCTAGAGACGCTTGTCGTTCGCTGCGCCAGCAGATCTAGATGACGATAGTCCCGGTAGCTCTTTGGAGAAGCGGACAGCGGACGCAGCCCCTCGGACCTCAATCATGTCTTCACTCAATGATCCTGACGGCTCGCAGCTCTTCGACCGCCTTCTTCGAGTACAACACGGTACGAGTAAACAAGTACGTCCTCTGCTGGTTCGACTGCCTTTCTTCGAGTACAACACGGTGCGAGTACGTCATCTGGTTCAAGCGTCTTTTTCGTACAACGGGGTCCGGTACAACAGTGTCGTCTGTTGTTCGATCGCTTGTTTCCAGTACGCCAGCAGGGTTCGCGAGGTCAGACTGATTTCGTGTAGTATGTGCAACGGGCTCGTTACTACCACTGCTGTACCATTTGCTGCTGGTGATGGTGGCAGAATAAAACGACAGAGCATACAAAGAACGACTGCACGTAGCATACGTGTGAGGGGACCTACCTGCTCGTACTACTATACTGAACAATGTATGGTGGTTGAAGACGGACTGCTTATTTACGCTTGGCACTCGACTTCTGCGGAGATTTCGACAACATAGCTCGTGAAAGCTCACGGGGCTAAAAAGCATCACTATTAACAGGGATCGCCAGCTGGTTATCAACATCACAAGGGGGGTCGCCAAATTATTTCAACGCGGGGTCGCCGACAAGGAACGACGGTTCACACGGGATCCTGTAAAATAGCGCTTGAGGTTGTCGGAAGATACCTTCCGGAACCGTTACAGCACTGTTCGCTGAGACCGTCGGAGCTGCCAGGTTGTCACAACAGAAAACGCGGGGTCGCTGGAAAGGTGTCTTTCAGGACTGGGTCACCGAATTATCTACACCTATTGGGATTGCTGGAGGAGAACGTCTTCTGGAGTCGCCGCATCATCAAGTCTTCGGCTACTGGAATACCACTTCTGCGGTCGCTGGACATTTTCATCGTTTAGGACTGCGCTGGAACATCGCTTCTGGAGTCGCTGGACATCATCGCCTTTGGGGACTGTACCGGCTGTTCGCTTCTGGGATTGCTGCGTCAACACCATCTGGATCGTTAGGAGGGACATCTGCATCGCCCGGGGGCGTACCCAATGAACGGCAAGATTTACTTGCTTCATAGTACGTAGCACCACACGTTCTCTTTGTACGGGAGGGCGGCAGAAAACGTGGTTTGGCTACTAGACTATTGGTACATTTTTTTGTAGTACACGCACATGTCTTCTTTGCATAGGAGGGGCAGAAACGTGGTAGGCTGCTATAAATAGTAGTGTTGCTATTTTTCGGTCGGCAAACTGATCGTTGAGATAGATATTGTTTTTGCGTTTCTTCTGCAGTTGAGAATTAGTTGAACACATGCGCGTTTAGGCAGTACCGAATATATATATATATATATATATATATATGTTATAAAAGAAAAAAACGTAAATATGTATGAGGTTTGTTGAGGTTTTGGAGCAAGCCATATTTTACAGGTAGTTTTAACACTGCTGTGGCCTGGTATTTTTTCAGAAGTATAATGCATGGATGGGCCAATACTGGCCTGGGTTCTTAATGTAGTATACGGACTAATACCGTACCAAGTACGTCTGTATGGTAATGTATAGTGATACCCACACGGGTTCCAAGGTTTTGTGCGTAGATATGTTAGGTTTGCATACCATTACACGCGTCAAACCAGTCACAGCATATGCCTATACGTTGCTATTTTTTGCGTTGCTATGTTTTGCGTTGTAGATTTTTGCGTTATAGCTGTAGATGGATTGATCACCCGCCGAGAGTGCACAGGAACAGTTGATATTGTTAAGACGCGGCAAAGGAGTAATGAACCCTTGTTGCGACTGGCAATGGATTCCACTTCGTAAATATGCAGACAAGTAGTTCAGAGAAGTACACTGACCAACTATTAATAACGGGAGTAAGAACTTTCTGAAGAACAACTTGGAATGGGTTGATGAAACTTGCATGTATCACGCAAACTGACAGTATAACCAAGTTATTGAGTAATCGTTAAAGATCACGTTGGCGTCTTATATGTCACGACATCGCGGGGTTGTATTGAGGATAGCTTATTTGCTACGGTATACAACAACAACAGTAAGTACCAAGTAGTCCATACTTGTATCTTATCGGTTTCGCTGTCGGTGACATGTCATAGTACACGCCGTAGGGCATAGCAGCATGATGCGATCCCATGTACTGGTATTATACAAGTACTACGTGGTAATACATTGTTCAGAGGGTGAAATCAGGCCGTTGATGGATAGGTGCTCCTTCCGTACAGAGCATAGCACAAGGCGTCAAGGTGATACTTGTGCAAGGTGATATGTACGTACGTATCATACGCAAGTACCAGGGTCATCGTACGCGCTAGATGATATATCTGATTTAGTACATGTGCGGTGGAACGTGGAACCACCCGGACAAACCGTTGGGAATTGCGGGAGAGATCCTTTTACGGGTCACGCCGCATTTTTTAGTACATCACCCGAGGGTGGTCTGTTGCTTTTTGTTTTGTTTTTGTTGAGATGACATCGATGACCGTGCGCCACACATACGCTGTCACAACCAACTCACCAACCTTCTTCTTCTATTCTCCGTCGTCTCCTCACTGAGACCGCTGATAATAAATACATCTGGGCCCTTCGGGGCTTCGCCTTCTTTCTTTCACCAGCTCTGCGGAGCTCAGCTCATGCTGTTATACCAGTCGAGTAGCATCGATTGAGTGCTTCCTTCTGCCACATGCAACGCATGCAAGCGCTACAATTAAGAAAATGATCCTCAAACGTGAGGAGGCGTGCTACGATAGGGGTGCACCGTTGTTTTCTGAGGCTCCTCACTTTAGGAGCTCTGCAAACTTCGTCAGAGTACCAGTACCAGTCCTCGGGACTGAGTCAATGACTCGCCAGTACCAGTCGTGTTCGAGGACTCAGTCCCCAGGGTACCTGGAGGCCTGAAATGACTGAGTCCCTCCAGTCCCTAGAGTACCT
>JAYJME010001949.1:0-14868 GCA_036873775.1 Costaria costata
CAATGCTTCCCAAGGTGACTCCCCCCCCCGCTACATCACATGCAACCGTCACTACGGATAGACTTAAAACAACACCTTGACCTTCTACAGCAGTAACGCAGTGACAAAACCGACAAAACCGTCAGGAAAGCACTCCGTCCGATTTTGAAACCAAAAACCAGCTATTAATACGGTTCTCTTCGTATACAGAAGGAGACCCAGCTCCCGGGCGAATAACTCCAGCAATTACCCAAAACCATTGAATCTGCAGTACATCGGCCGCGCAAATGAGACGATGGCGACAGCAAGAAGCAAATGATACCAGGAAAAAAACCCTACTCACCCATGCCCCTCAAAGTGGCGTGGGATGGCCTCCTGATCTAAACACATTCTTCCGATATATAGACATAAAAACATGGTCCAAATCATGTCGCTAAAGTTTCCCCAACATTTCATGATGGCCCCATTACTTCCTTACGTTATCACTATAGCATACACAAAACAAAATAATACATCTGTAACAGCGAAAAGTTTGCGCCCTCCTCGACGATCTTCGAACCCGCACGCTGTCTTCCCCTTCGCTGTGCGCATTACTTCTCCTGTCTTCTCGGGCAATTCTCCAAGACGTACGCCTTGCTTTTCCGCCGTCTTTCTCGTGTCGTCGTACGATTTGACATTGGCGAGTTGGGAGTCTCGTTAGCACCATTAATAACGACAGAAGCGTTCCCTGCACTTCTAGGCTTAGATCCATAAATCTGGTACAGGGGGGGGGTGCGATTTAAGTGAGCTTCATTTAAGAAAAACACCGATTTAAAACAGGTCAAGTGGCTTGGCACGGGCATAATAAAGCTACGAAATACCCAATCCGATTTAAGAGAAACACCGGTTTAAGGTAGGTCTACTTGGCCTGACACACCCCTCCCTTAATTCATAGCCCCCCCTGTATAGGTTACTACATTTCTAAAAAAACATCGACCTCTTCGACTGCTGTAACGACACTATTATCCCTTCTTGGTCATCTGTAAATCCATGAGACCTTTAAAAAAAGACGGTAAGCGAAAAAACAGATCGTAGAAAATCTCTGGTACATGTGCCACATTGCATAGCTTCAACGGGACGAACCCTCGCCGGATCGGAACACGACTTCGATATCACCAAAGCCTACGATTTTGAGACTCCTGCTGTCAACGACGTGCACTACTCTCTCGCATTTTCGATAGTTCGTCATACCTGTTGGTGAGAGTGTCATGTGAAAGGATGCCCCGCTGCTTGTCACTAATCCAAGCCTCATTCTCAGTCTGCTGTGACATCCTCTGTACCTCTACTTTCTGACCTGCTTCTGCTATAAAAGGAATGCTGAGGTCGTAATTGCCTCATCTTCTTGCTCAAGGTCCGCGTTCTCGATTGCTAGCACATGCTACAACTTGGCAAACTGACTGTCAAGGGCAAGGACTCGACAAACTGACTGTCAAGGGCAAGGACTCGACGATCTCGACTTGCCTCCAATAGCACAGAAAAACATACCTCAAAAAGTGCTGGTTATCGCACTGGATGCATCGCGGTACTTTATCCTGCTCACCTCGGAAGGCTGCGTCCTCGCAGCGTCCTCTGCGTCGACCAAGGTAATAGGTAACCTGTGAGAGAGTGTCATCGCATTGGTCTCCGGGGTCCATAAACGCCCAGGTCGACCTCAGAAGACCATGTACGCTGCCCAAGTTGCCTCTCGCCACTGCATCGGTGATGAGTCCTGTTCGACAATCCGAATTCAGTAGCGCAGGAGTTCTTGTCGGAAGTGGACGGAATGATTTGTTCCACACCTCAAAGCGCCTCCCATGCCGCCCTGGCAGCCATACCCTATGTTGCGATCCAGATCGAAATATAGGGTATGGCTGGCTAGGGCTGCATAGCAGGCGTTTGAGGTGTGGAGTATAATGTCCCGCCCACTTCGGACCACGGCACCTGCGCTACTGGATCGAAATTATCGCAGATGAATCATCAGCCATGCGGTGGCCAGGGACAATTTGGGTGGCGTGCATGATGTTCTGATATCGTTGGGGGCGCTTGTGAACCCCGGAGACAGATGCGGTGACACTCTCTCAAAGGTTGCCTTGGCTGGCAAAGAAGACGCCAAGAGGACGCATGCTTCCAAAGAGAGCAGAAAAATGCACCGCGGTGGATCTAACGCGATAGCCCCTTCCAGCTCTTCGCTTATTTCAGGGCTGTTCACGGGTCGGGTCAAGTCTCACGGGTCGGGCCACATTGCATAGCTTCAACGGGACGATACTCTCGCCGGACCGGAACACTACTCTCGATATCACCAAAGTCTATGATTTTGAGACTCCCCCTGTCAACGACGTACACTACTCTCTCGCATTTTCGGTATTTCGTCATACCTGTTGGTGAGAGTGTCATGTGAAGGGATGCCCCGCTGCTTGTCTCTAATCCAAGCCTCATTCCCAGTCTGCTGTGACATCCTCTGTACCTCTACTCTCTGGCCCGCTTCCTGAACTGCTATAATATGAATGCTGAGGTCGTCATTGCCTCATCTTCTTGCTCAAGATCCGCGTTCTCGATTGCTAGCACATGCTACAACTTGGCAAACTGACTGTCAAGGGCAAGGACTCGACGATCTCGACTTGCCTCCAATAGCACAGAAAAACATACCTCAAAAAGTGCTGGTTATCGCACTGGATGCATCGCGGTACTTTATCCTGCTCACCTCGGAAGGCTGCGTCCTCGCAGCGTCCTCTGCGTCGACCAAGGTAATAGGTAACCTGTGAGAGAGTGTCATCGCATTGGTCTCCGGGGTCCATAAACGCCCAGGTCGACCTCAGAAGACCATGTACGCTGCCCAAGTTGCCTCTCGCCACTGCATCGGTGATGAGTCCTGTTCGACAATCCGAATTCAGTAGCGCAGGAGTTCTTGTCGGAAGTGGACGGAATGATTTGTTCCACACCTCAAAGCGCCTCCCATGCCGCCCTGGCAGCCATACCCTATGTTGCGATCCAGATCGAAATATAGGGTATGGCTGGCTAGGGCTGCACAGCAGGCGTTTGAGGTGTGAAGTATAATGTTCCGTCCACTTCGGACCACGTCACCTGCGCTACTGGATCGATATTATCGCAGAGAAATCATCAGTCATGCGGTGACCAGAGACAATTTGGGTGGCGTACATGATGTTCTGATATCGTAGGGGGCGCTTGTGAACCCCGGAGACAGATGCGATGACACTCTCTCGCAGGTTGCCTTGGCTGACATAGAAGACGCCAAAAGGATGCATGCTTCCAAATTAAGCAGAAAAACGCGCCGCGATGGATTCAGCGCGATAACCCCTTCCAGCTCTTTGTTTATTTTCAGGGCTGTTCACGGGCCGGGTCAAACCTCGCGGGTCGGGTCGAACTGACCCGACCTGTTAGATTTAGTAAACCTCCTGACGGGAACCGCGGGTCGGGTTATGACCCGTGAAGAGCCTTGATTTATTTCCCTCCTTCCGGTGTGGATATCGCTGCGTTTCCAGCTCTTTATTTATTTCCCTACCTTGGGTGCGGATATTGTTGCGGTATCGATAAGCGGAAATAACGGTTTACTGTGTAATGTGAAGAGCATGCACACAAGTGCTATTTTGGCCAAGAGTTTTTGCGCCGAGTCCTTTCTCGCCAGGCAAGACTTAACATTGGTTTTACGGGCCAGCAAAGGAACGTCTCAGATCGTTTACTTCCCGGCTAGGACTAGTGATCGGCCCCCACTGGATGTTTTTCAAGGGCTCGTTTAGTAGGGTAGTATTAACAGTATACACTCTGGGGTACCCGGGTACCAAACCTGGCGCTTTCGGTCATACTCGAGTAGATACCCTCCTACCCGCAGATTACCCTGTTACCCCAGATAGTATGCCATACTAAACAAACACACTCTTGAATAATGTTGCAGAGCTCGATGAGTATCCACGATGCTGCATGGGTTGATGGCTGCCGTACGAAGAACAGGCGGTGTAATTTACTATTAAAAGTGCAAGCTACGTGTCATAATATGTGTTTGCGCTTCGGGGATTTGAATGATAAAAGTCGAGAATCTCGGCTCCTTGTTGCTGCTTGGTTGGGGTGCTCTGAATAAAAGTCGAGAATGCCGACACCTTGCGCTTCGCTTGAGGCTGTCAATAGTCTAACGTCCAAGCATATATACGCGTGTTGCCTGTGTCCACATCGTAGGTTCGGGTTGCACGCAAAACAACTGTTGCTATTGATACGGGTTTTAGTTGCGCAGCACTGGTGGTGAACAGTATGCCCGAGCAATAGTCACACGCGGGACGTTCGTTTCCCAGGTAGCGCTACATATTTCGATACCGTACGCGTCCTCGTTCAAGAGAGCCGAGCGACGATTACCAACCTGACATCGGCGGGACGCGTATCGAAACTTGGAGCCCAAGCAAAGGAACGTCCCACGACACCTACGACTAGCGCGTAACATACTATTACCGGGGGGGGTAGTGATCAGCACCCACAATGGACCCAAAAACATGTATGCGAAATATATCCCTAATTTTACGTCCCACATTATGTTCTGAATACTATGCTTCCCCGAAATACACACAACAACAGTAGATTATCCCGCATGACGAACGGGAACCCCTTTCTGCCTGAAACGAATAGTCCGCACATACATGCTCTTGGCGAATTAAGACGATCGCGAGTATACCGCATCAGCGCATCATCACTGTTTGTATATCGTGTGCGCGACAAGTATGTTCGAAGCCGTTGACCAAAGGAAATTTTGCGCACAGCCACCATTTTGGGGTCATTCTTAACGAACGCAAAAAAAAAAATCACGATTCGCGACATTAATAAATTGGCGTTAGGTCACGTTAAAAAAAACACTTTTTTTTGTCACGAATCATCACACATCAGTTTTGCAGGGTTTAATTGATTTTTTCAAAGTCACGATTCGTGACAAATATCACGATTTTGCGTAAACATCGCGTATTTTAGTCACGATTCGTGTTTTTTGTTTTGTTCGCGCTACAGTAGGAATGAGCCTTAGGCGTGGAAGAGATGGTGCATATTATACGTGTGAGATGATAATTCTACGATTCTTCCGAGTCCTTTCCTTTCCACAAACGAGCGGGGGTAAGCGATGGGGTATGTTTTTCTGTGCCCGAAGGGCAACTCAAGATTGCCGCCTCCTTGCCCTGTACGGTCAATTTGCCAAGCTATACGCTACCCGACTACCCGGGAATAGCACCCAAAATCTCACGTCACATGCAATTTATATGGGGGAGTTGATGAAATCAATGGAATGATCTAGTCCAGAGAGTTTGTGTGGATTGTTTGACTGATTTTCTTTAGGAGGTAATATCATGTGCATTGTGTGTTTTGCCTAGCCAGCCTACCCGACCACAACGCGGGCTGCATGGGTCCTAATCGTATATATGATCGAGAAGCCCAAACATCTGCTCATACGATGGTATGGTGTTATGAACTGGTTGTGGTTAGTGGTGAAGGTTTCATCTCCAGTGCTGTGCCGTACCTCCTGTTTCAATCCCTGTAGGTGAAGAGGGAGAGGGTGTGGCTCGTCAGAGCTGCGTGGGAGGTACTTGAGCTGTGGCCGAAAACATCGGGTCCACTTCGGACCACTCCTACTAAACTGCTTGATTCTACATGTCGCACGGGCGTAATCGTCGATGCCGTGACCAATGGAAACTTGGGCAAGGTACATTTTCTTCTGGGATCGATGGGGGCGTTTGTGGACCCCACAGGCCAACGCGGAGACACCCCCTCGCAGTGTGCCTTGGCTGGTGATGGTGGTGCGGTCGCTAACTCCGAGAATATTTTAGGTGCTTCCATTGTGTTCAGTCCAGAGGTGGATTACAAGACTCTCTGCCTTGCGGCCTACCGCCACTCCCGCATCAAGATGGCGCTGCTGGATGCGTCCAATACCGTCAGCATGAGCACCCTCTCTCAGTACTTCAACAGCTTGTGTCCCGAGACCCCCGTTATCGAGGCTACCACAGCCGGCCAAGCTAGTGCTGGTAGTAACCTCGGCAGCCCGTCACAAGAGACGAAGGTTGAGGCACGCAACGATCTGGAGGACGTTTGGATTCCTGGCGAGTCGCGTCCCATGGCAGACCAATCAAATGGGCAAATCACACTGAGCGCGATGGTCCCAGTTCGGAATGCTAATGTGCTGGGCGTCTGTAGCATGGTGGATGTCTCGGCGTTTACGTTTACGGGGAACAAGTTTAGCACGGTGGCCTATGATTCCCCTCTCGAGATTCTTGCGAGGCATGTGCGAGCGCGCCGCCCCTTGATGCCCTAGATATATTTGAAGACCATGTCGAGGAATAGGGTGGGGACCCCTCGGCGTCTAAGCTTTCCGACCGGTTTGCTCACGATTACCCAGCGGCCCCTTCAGCAAATTAACGAACCTGCAGTGCCGGGACTCGGAGCACACTGCCCCATTGCCGGGCTATCCCTTCCGCAAGCCAACGAACCTGCAGTGCCGTTAATCGGGGCCTACAACCCCCACACCGCGCCGGCGACGACCCCCGAATTAGCTCATGCTGAGGTCGTGGCAACCGTGCCCCTTCGTTCGGTTCGGGTTACGAAGAAGTATCGCACTATACAAGCGATACTGGGAAGAGTATTCTTAGCGATTGCCCACGCTTGGAATATGAACAGATTTGCAGTGCTTCCTTTCGTCCCGGCCAGAAGACAGCGCGATGTTGCGTGCTTGGCTCTTGGTCGCAGGGCACCATTGAACATCGCCAATGGCCAGATGGTGCTATCTGTTGCAGTGAACTCTCCATTCTACAGCTTCGCTGGCGTTCAAGTGGCGCATCAGGGGCGGCTGCAAGGATTTGAGAGGCACAGGCGGACTATGTTGGAGGAAGCTATGTGTACGGGTTGTTTTGGAACGCTCCGGGCTCTATCTGACGATACTGCGCTGACATATGCGCACGAAGAGTCAGGCAACAACCCTTCAAAAGTCGACGGGTACTTCAGTTGTAGCTGTAAAACGGCGGAACAACTCTTGTTGGACCCTGATGTTCCAGCACATGCCACTTTTCCAGCTAAAAGTAAGCTTCCTTTGATATGTTGCGACGGCGTCTTCGACTGTCCAGACCTGCTCCAGCGTGTACCCGCAGCGCACGATCCAAAGTGTGATGCTGTTAGTCAACTGCGGGATTCTGTCGCACGGGAACTTGCCGAGCTTGCAACGACTTTTGTCGCACTTCTAGACACGGCCCGGCATGCCAAATGTTTGGTCTTAGATGAACTTCGCGCCTTTCACGAGCTGGTCAACGCCGTATATCTCGACGATGGGGCAATCATTCGCAAACAGTTCGTGGGCGGGGCACCAATCACGGTTGAGCCGGTGGGTTGTCACCGATTGCTGCACAAAGCAGCCGAAGCCAACAGCCGTCGCGCGATAGCAGCCCTGCTCGAGGTTGGCTGCGACCCGAGCGTGCTGGACTCAGCTGGTGCGTCTCCTCTCCACGTCGCGTCGGAGCACGGGTTTGTCGATATTGTGCGAATTTTGGTGGATGCTAACGCCGACTGTCAAGTCGTCGACGCAAAAGGGGATAACGCCCTCATGAAGGCTGCGCAAGGAAGGCATCACAACGTAGTCAAGACTCTTCTGGAGACCGGAGCCAACCCGAATGCAGGCGATAGATCCGGAGACACTGCTCTACGTTTGGCGGCAAGACATGGCGAAAGCCGTACAACCAAGCGTTTGGCTCAATTTGGAAGAGCCTATGTGAATGCCGTCAACGGCATGCAGGAGTCGGCGCTGTACATGGCCGTGAAGAATGGGGACGCTGACTCGATAAGTGTCCTCCTTGACGAGGGAGCATCCATCACGGCGGGGTTCGGTTCTTTTGGCTCGGCGGTCTACCTCGCTGCCCATCTAGGCCTGCATAACTGCCTAGATGTGATCATTGGTTATGCTGGAAATTCGATTGATCTCGAAGGAGAGGATATGCCAAGCCCACTTCTTCACGCGGTGCAATGCCAGGATGCCGAGGCGGTTTTGGTTTTGCTTGAACACGGGGCTGGTGTGGCGAAGAGATACGACAGCGGTAACACCATCTTGCACATCGCGTCTGATTCCAGCTCCGTAGAATGGCTGACGAGATTTGGCGCCCGCAGCAATGGTCGCAACAAATTGGACTACACGCCTCTTCATTGCGCCGTCGTTGATGGGAAACGGCATGTGTTAGAGGCTCTGCTAAAGGCGGATGTTCGCGTCGATATCGATGCCAAGACCAACGAGGGGTTGACCGCTCTTCACCACGCAGTCCAGAAAGGGGATACAATCGCCATCAAGACGCTCCTGCGAAGCGGGGCAGATACCCGCGCACGCACCAAACGCAGGGGAACTGCTCTGCACATGGCGGTTGAGCTAGACCTTCTCGATGCGGTAAAAGCGCTCCTCGGGAACGGCGCGCATGCCACACGTGCCAAGAGTGGCCCTTCTCAACCAAGAAAAGAGTCACGCGGCGAGCCGAATGCGGAGTTGTTGCCATCACCACGCGTGCGATCCGCGGGACAACCGAGGAAGAAGAAGAAGAGAAAGAACCGCACAGGAGAGAGCAAGCTTGAAGACCTCCGTTCAGCTGAACACGAAAAGTGCGTCGAGACTGCCGACGCATCTGCACCGTCGTATAGTAACTGCGTTAATAGCAGTAATGATCTTGGTGAGAGTCCTCTCCACATCGCCGCATCAGTCGGCAACACTGAAGTGGCAATGGTTCTTCTTGCATGCGGAGCTAGGCCTCAAGCGGTGGACAAACAGGGCGCTACGCCATTGCATATCGCTGTTGCACATGCTCACCACGACATCGTGTTGGCTCTTTTAGCGGGAGGGGCATGCGTCGAACGGGCCAACAACGAAGGAAAAACAGCCCTCCACATTGCCTGCGATTTCGGCGGACGGCTCTCCTTTGCAACAATCGACGCTTTAGTTGCCCATGGTGCCCCGACAACTTGTGGGGAAAGCAACGGTTCGACCCCTCTGCACGTGGCGATACTGTCCTTGGACCATAAAGTGGGGTCTGCAGCAGCCGACTCGCAAGGAAAACCTTCCAGCGTCTCTGCGGTCGGCAGCAGGAAGGAATATGTGCCCCTCCACGCCTCTGTGGAAAAATCCGGTGAGGATGTTGTCGAGCTCTTGCTTGCCCACGGGGCTCCGGTGAGCGCGAGAAACCACCAGGGAAAATCCCCACTCCGTTTAGCTTGCGAGAAAGAGCATCTCGGTATCGCACGCATCCTGCTTCGTCACGGAGCATCTCCTGGAGTCGGGGGGGAGGAAGGCAATAGCCCCCTCCACATTGCATGCGCACGCGGGAACGTTGAGATGGTGAAGCTATTGCTCCGTGCTGGGGCCCTCGCCGGGCATTGTTGGAATTCGAGGGGGGTGTCTCCCCTTCATGTGGCAGCTGAATGGGGGCACCTGGCTGCCATGAAAACCCTTCTCCCTCGACTCAAGAGGAGGCAGATCGACATGAGCAGTAAGCTTGGGGTGACGCCGCTCATTGTCGCGGTGAAGCGACAAGACAAGGGCGTTGTCGCTGCGGTGAGTTCTACCTCAATTTTGGAGCACTATAGGCTAGCGTTCTACTCGAAATATTACAAAAAGAGATGAAATAATCGTTTTAATTGTTTTTTTTTAGGCGATGCTTAAATCGGTATTTCTCTGAAATCGTAGCTCCCACTCTACTTGTTTGTGGTTTTTAGGAGGGGATGTAAATAATTTCAATGAGGCGGGTGACATATTAGTTCATTGTTTTATTCTTGGTGGAGATACCGGAACCGCTAATAATATACGGCGGGCAGTAAGCTCGTCACTTCAATAAGATTTTATGAGTCCATGAACAAGTGGATTTGCCAAGGAAGTTAGTTGTTATGCATTATCGTGATGGTTCTCTGTTCAAACTATACGCGACGAAGCGGTGAAGGAATATACGCGTAACGATAGTTTTTTTTTCTGAGACGGCTGAACCCTGTGCTTGAAATGGTGTTTACAGAGGGCGTTCGCTCATAAGAAACTCGGTCGTAAGAACTTGAGACTCGTTTTCTCGCGACAAACCAGAAAATTGACCGAAGAAACGGTGCCCAGGGTCGTGTGCTATACTAAGTCCCCTATAACAGCCAATTGCAGCCTGTGCTCAATGATGGCAACAAAATAAGAAATTGAACCTCGACACCAAATTGGCGTTTCTCACTAGCGAACGCTTTCTGTATTGTAAGCTGAACGCAATATGATAAACGGAATCGCTACCTATCCATCGCCGTATCCATCAGCTAACGTTCCGGTAGCAAGAGCACAGTAGTTGGGCATGCCTTCACCCCTTTAGAACTAACTGCACGCACGATTTAAGGGACAAACTACTTGGAATTAGAGTGAGATAATTTCTGCAGTATAATAAAACGGTTAAACACATCTTCCGTTCTGCATGCATGTGGGCAGTATAGATAGGCGTTAAATACATAACATCTTCCGTTCTGCATGCATGTGGTTGGTTCGGTCTACTTACACCGGACTGCAACACGCCCCGACCTCGTTTCTTCTCGGCGCTATGCAGCTTCTGAAGGCGGGCGCGGACCCAACCGGGGGGAAACGTGAGGCCCACCCACCGCTGTCGGTCATAGCCGGCCTAGCCTCCAACGCCGACTCAGCAGAAATCGTCCGCTCTCTGCTGAAGGCGGGAGCTCAGCCAAGCCACCTCTCCGTGGACGGTTTCTTGCCGCTTCATACCGCGTGCGCAGCCGGTGGCGATGCTGGCGTCGTTCGGGCGTTGCTTGCGGGAGGGGCGGAGATCAACTATCCGTGCCCGGGAGATGATTTCCTCCTTCCTCTCCATTTGGCAGTGAAATCCGGGCATGCTGAGGCTGCTCGAGTGCTTGCTACTACTACGGGTGTCAGACTTGATGAAAAGGCTAATAATGGGTGAGTCAAAATTCAAGTGCGATGTCGGTCGGTTTTGTGACACGCGACACAAATTAGTCGATCTCCGAATGGTGGTGTTTTTATTTGGGGCGACCGACGGAAAAAAGCTTCAGTTAGTTGACACCATGTCTGCCGCTGATGTTATGCTTCTTTCACACAAGGTAAAACGTATTGTTGGTTGATTCATGCCTATCGTGCGTTCGACAGGGCTGTAGTGATGCTTGATACATGCGTTATGCGGCGTCGTTAGTTCGCCCGCTTGGCGCAACGTATTTTGCAACTTTTCCGCCACTATTAATAGGCTCTCCGTGGAAAGTTGTTTTGAGCCCTGCTGAGACATGCTTCGTAAGACAGAAGAGGATTCGAGTTGTTCAGAATCGCGCACGGTAGGCATCGCGAATCCGTGCGATCACGGTATTATGCTGCGTTTTTGCTTGCAAGACGCTCGCCTGAAGCTTTATGCCCCACCGTCCACCGTCCCGTCCCTGACACCCGACCCATGAAAATGCCTCCTCCGATCCCTCATGCACATATCCCCTTACAAAACGAAACCTGATTTGTCCTACTACTGCACCGTACTCCTAAATATCCCCGATCGGATGGCCAGGGCTACCGCTTTGACCATTGCTGTCTCAAATGGGCACACGGAAACAGTTCGTGCGCTCTTGGAATCTGGAGCGCTGCTCGAGAAAAATGTGTTGGACGAAAATGGAGCCGATATTGGGTCGCACGTGCACGTGGCTATTCGCAACGGACACGTAGACACCTGCCGTTTACTGCTGCAGGCTATGAAGTTTGAAGCTCGGTCTCGAGCGCGCAAACTTGACACGGATAACACAGGAGGTGTTAGGCCCACAGATCAACCTTGAAGTACAACAGCCAGAGGGGTGCGTCGTCAGATCATCGGGGTGGGATCCTAGCTTGATAGACTTGATGTAGACCCTCTGTCGTTTTTTTTCAACGACGGAGAAGCTGGGCTATCATATATTGTAGATTGGTTGTTGATGTTGTCGATGGTGATGATCTTCGGTTGGTGAAACGCGACTGTAATCGATCGTGCGATACCATGCATGTCGTCATGGAAGTCGTCATTTCTCTGCCGCACGTAAGCGGAGAGCTGTGGTTTTTCACTCGACACTGTGTCCTTGCGTTGAAACCGTACCAGTAGCGCGCAGGTCGTTGATAGATCCACGAAGGGAAACCTGCTTCATAAAGTAAGCTTTGAGCAGGGCGTAGCTTTTTCTCTTTTACTTCGATGTGACTTGGGGTGTTTCTCTATGTATTCAATCTACAATAGCGCTAAACGCGAGCTATGCCTATGAGTAGGGGGGAGTCGGGACGAGGTATACCTGGACTTTTTTTGCCAACATGCCAGTGAGTATAAGCAAGCTTGCAGGCAGACCATATTATATACATGTGACGGTATGCCCGCGAAGCTGTTTCTTCGCAAGCAGAGCTAACGAGGAGGCGCAGATAGCTGAAACAAAAATGCCGTACTGTTACGGGGGAACATAGCAATCAGAACCAAATAAGATCGTATGGTTGGTAAAAACAGGGGAGTATATGGGTTTTGTGTATATCGTGGGTTCTGATTACTATGGTCCCTCGTAGTAGTACTTGTTACGTGTGTCAAGCGCGATTCGAGTGGTTCTTCAGGCCAATACATTGTGAGCCGAGCGCGGTGGAGCAGAGGACGATCAGATTCAGAGACTGTGTGCTACCAAGTTTCTTACATGTGCTTACATGCTTACACATACGCATGCACGTGGTGGGAATCAAGTCCACGTGCAAGTGTAGGCATGAGCAGCGCATGGCCAGTGAAGTAAATACATATCCCGCAATTTGCCGCGTGTTTTGTGTGTTGACGTGTGTCGACAACCTCTTTTCGCATTTTTCGCTGTTTCAGTTGCGCATTCATGATCATGCATTCAGATGATGAGATCATGGGTCATGATATAGAGATCATGGACTCTGAACAGCCAAGACACGTAGTAAGTAACAACGCGAACCATTTATACGCAAACCTGCATGGGATACCTCGGTTCCCACCCTGTCATTTTAATAGCATGGATCATGCTATAGTGGTCACCACGATCATGATATCATGGTGAGTGAGTGAACGTGAGTACATACGATGTGTTCTCATCGCCGCACGCTGGGAAGACAGGCCTAAGGGCCAAGTTGCCGATTGGTGCACGTACCCGAAAAGCTCGCGATTTGTTGCCTCACTCACAGGCTTTAACACTCGTCCGGTCGTAAATACGAGCAGTTTTCGTTGACAAGGAAAGCACCACAACTACCCGATCGCCGGTAGGTGACATGATATCCCATGCGTTACGCTGTTTTTTTTCCCCCGAGCTGCTCACCAGAACAGGGCGCGGGTCGCCCCATACAGGAAATACTCCACGCGTGTCGGACATATCAGATCACTACGCGGATAACAGAAAGTTTTCACCGGTCTTCATCATCTGCACAAGTTTCCACGAGGTTGATCTACAGAATCTGAGTGATCTGCACGTGTTTCCGTGGCAATGAACTACAGGGTGTATCACGCGTGTACCCGGGTTTGTAAGCACATTGTACTCTGATCTGGTACGATCTGTGTAATTTGTACACGTTTCCACGTGATGATCTGTAGGAGTTATGTTACCCATACATATGTCCCAACCCACTGATCTGTATGATCTAGGTCAGGCAGATCATGATCTGTCTGACGTGTGAAATACTGAAATATTTATATTCTGCCACTCTGCCCGTTCTACCGGAAATATCTGCATGAACGGCATGTGATTTTCCATCTCGGCAGTGCATGTCGAGTCTCTTTCGTGGCTTGCCATTCGGTGGCGACTGCCGCAGCTGTTTTCATGTTTTCATTGAACCTTCCGCACCGACCCTCTTGTGGTCCGCTTTTGACTCGCCAAACACATCCGCTCTGCCTACCCTCCTTCGGTGTGACCAAGCTATTCCATATTTATAGTCGAGCCGGTCCCTTACAAAGAATAATGAACTGTCCACAATACCTGGTGCTACTTATTGTTATACAATGAAAGAGGCTGCCCCCCTGCGGCGCCCAGGTTGCTGAGGGCCAAAAACAACAGAAGGTACGACCGGGGGTAACGCTTTTTCCGTACAAGGCGGCCCGTTTCTCCTATCCACACGACCCCCGCGTTTCCTGTAGCCAATCAACATGTCTCAAGCTAGCGGCCTCTGGCCCTAGGGCTAACCTCTGACTTCCCACAAGCGCTATAGATTCCATTTACAATCGCGGGGTCCCCGGCCAGGATATTATACATCTTGTGAAAGTGGCATCGCGACGGCATCGATGATGAAACACTGCTACCCAAGGCACAAAACAGTCGTCCGTGTATCACGTACCCCCCACAGGAGCACAGCTTCACGAGTGCTGCTGCGGCTGAACCGAGGCAACGCAGCGGAAGAGGAAAACAAAACAGAAGAATAACTCCACCAGAGGACTTTCACTGTCATTAACGGGATCTAAGACAAACATAAACAAATCCATCCCGCCCGACAAGTGTAAAACACACCGAGATACTATTAACAGCTCGACTAAGATAAACCAACAGTGCCGATCCTGTCAGACATGTCAAATGTGCTGCCTAGGAGGCCGCAAGAAAACCCATGGCCCGCTCCAATGGCGTCCTTAGATGTACGTCGTCGAGGCTTGTGGAGCGTAGTAACTCGCCTTCTGCTGCAGGGGGGCGGAAAGACATCGACGAAGGTGGCAGGATCGGAGTGACCGCGGGCGCCGATATGTTTATTTTCCGCCACCAGCATATCTACAATGCATTCGAACGCGTTTTTCAGCAGGAAATATCGCCTCCCACTCTTCAGCTATAGCTATCCTCCTTCCATATATTTACTGTTGTCATCTCTGACTGTGAAGTCCTGGTTGATCGACTGGGACCCGCGTTTAAAGTACCCCC
>JAYJME010001950.1:0-14862 GCA_036873775.1 Costaria costata
CCCCCCCCCACCCCCCCCCCCCCCCCCCCTTCGCCACCAGCTGGCTCTACGTCTTGGGCAAGCAGAAGATGCAACGCGAAGGGCCACATTTGTATTTCCACAAAAGAGTCAGACAAGTGCTGTCTTCCAGGTGGGTGGTATACGGAAAGGACATTCTAGATCACTAGTTTGTTGATCCATCCGCCCTGCGCCAAGTAGCGGCGGGTCGCGAGTACCGTAAACTGTGCTGGTGTTGACACACGAACACACAAGGCATGTGGTCCGACCCATACACACACGTAGTTTCGGTGCTGTCTATCGGCCTGAGATTGATATTTGTTTTGCGATATACTCGGAGGCGTTCCTAGTGCAGGGGTAGCACATCACCCTTGACACGTGGCAACCTAATTCCGCTCTGTGTGCCTGCCGCCCCGTGCGCAAGGTTTATCATGTCGCCCGTGACATCTGGTTGTTTTACATCGTTCCGGCACCATGCCTTGGCCGAGTCCTTACATAAATGAAACACCAGCACAGCAGTAGGTATGGTGGCTTTCTACTTTAGTAGGGGGTTTCACTTTCTGACCGACACGTTTCAGGCCGACAGGGCTCCTCAGCCATTGCATCAAACCACCCAATATTGTTGGAATCGCATTGGTGTGTGTGTTTGTTTTTGTAAAACCAGCCATGGGATTGCTTGTTCATGGCGTTAAGCTTATATGGAGTTTTGTACGTGGAGCTCATCACGCGAGGAGCCTCCGAAATCTCGGCGCACCCATATCATACCGCAGTATACGTACGTCATATATATACACACGAAGTACGCCAGGTATATATATATATATATGTATTAGTATATATAGACGGTTAGAGCCGTCCCCGGTTTGTCATGTAACGACTAGTTACGTGGCATGCGGCTTAGCTGCTTCCTGCGGCAAATCCCGCGTTGCCCGATCGCCTTTGCTTTGTGTAGGTAGGGTATGTTGACCCGACTATTGATATAGCAATCATTGCGCTGCATGTGTCGAATACAATGGAAGCATACAAAGGTTATAGTGACCGACAAACATGCGATGTGATTGTCGTCGTGTGTGTACTCACGCATGGGAAGGAAACTGTGGAAGGAAGGAAGGAACGCCACGACGGCCAGTATATATTACACTGTCCTGTTCGAAGTGTTTTTTGCCCGTACCCACCGAACCTAAGGTTAGGATACACAATCACCCCCCGTGCCCGTGTATCGTCGTTGCGAGCAGAACACACGGACCACGAACACGCCACTCTTGGGTACACCGAATGCGAACCAGGTAAGCTCCATTATTTTCTGAAATTCGGAATGACTCTGTAGCTGCTGAGGGGCTACGGCCACAGTCGTTTGATATCGGGTTCATACTGGCTCAGTGGACTCGAACTATCGTGTTTATGCTTGCATCATGGGCCACGGATTTGAGGCAACAGTAGTTATCACTGACAGCGAGCTCCTCATCCGGGCAACTGTCACCAATATACTTACAGTAGTCTCCCGTGCGTATTTTACAATATTGCAGATCATGATCTAGATAATCTATAGACCAATCTATCGGTCTAGAGATGTTGTCCAGGATCTGTACCGTACAAATCCAACCCAGGCAACATGTGCTAGTTAATGCAGCTTGCTCGGCTCCCAGCCGGCAAGATGAGCTAGTTCATACAGATCAGGAAATTCTCTGCCCTGAAAGATCTAGATCATGCAGTGGGAATTGATGATTGATTTGTCCGAGGTGTGCAATATTTTGTTCGCTAGGTTCCTACCTATAAAGCCCATCATGGGATTGATTGTGTGTCGGGATTCGCAATCGTCGTTTCTCATCAAGGCTTTGGTTGATGGGTGACGTTCAGAGCTCATCTCAGGAGCGGAGCCTAATAGAAATGGGTGCTTTGCGTCTGGCAGAAGCGGCGGTGGCACACGATGTCCAGTATTAGCTTGTCAACTACGGCGGTAGAAGACTCATTCTTCCGATAGGGGTGTGAACACCTCATATTTTCTGAGGGTCCTCACTTGGAGAGCTCTATATCTCCTCCCAAAACCGGGCTTTAAACGAAAGGTGTACTCTTAGCTCGGTGTCACTACAATGGTCCCATGACCAGGGAGGAAAAAAAGCCAAAATATTGGAAAACCCACGATTTTGATTGGGTAGTTTCTCGGTAGACAAAACCCTTTTTATCAGAAAAAAACGGTTTCGCCAATGAAGGCTGCCCCTATTGTCGCATGCACCACAAGGGGAAACGGGCTCAATCCAGATTCACAACCATGTTTGACCACTGTGTCACGGATATTGCGCTTTGAAATCCATCACCCTGTTGCGCCATCTAGCCACATCTAGCCTCGCGCCGGCCCCTAATGGCAGCCTATCACGACCCCCTCCTTCTTTGCCATGTTTTGCATATCCTTGTGGAAATCCAGTCCGGCGGTTAGGGGCTGTGCGATGCGAGGAACCGCACATGCATGGCTTGGGTGGGCAGTCGATCGAGTGGTCAGGGGAAGACGGTGGGTGGTACGCCCTGATCCAAGACCAGGAGCTCGAGCTGCAGATCAATGTTCGAGTGACGGCACCCTTCCCGCAAGAGTTTCCTCACCGCCAGCTCGTGACCGGCGTGTCTGTACTCTTCGAAGAACACTCCTTCGTCCTCGAGGCCAACAGTCCCTACAGCACGGAAACTAGCGGCTGCCCCGTGGGTGTCAGCCCCTGCCTGGCGAACGGCGCCCTCGAGTTCGCCGTCGACAACGAACGGCCCACCGCGCTCCTCGGCTTCCTCGACGGCGCGCACTTCCGCAACGGGCTCACGCTTTCGGCCACCAACGTCCCGGCGGAGTGCGGGCCGTTCGGCGGCGGCAGCGTTTGGGCCGCTACGCGCGAGGAGATGCGTCAGAGAAAACGGGTTCTTGCGCGCGAGACCTTCGAGGAGTGGGTCCTGAAGTACCGAGACATGGCAGCCCCCGACTGGTGCGCCAAGTACGTCTCGGAGCGCGGCCTGGCAGACGTGCAGTCGACACACACCGTGCTCAGGATCGAGACGCCCCTGGCCACTGTGCGTGTCAGCGTGGGGCCTATCTACCAGGGTGGAGGCGACCAAAGCGACTGTGACGGGCGGATCCTCTCCGACATCGACTTCTGGCAGATGGACGTGGGGCTGGAAGGGCTGCAAATCCGACCTTATCTGTCCGGTATCCTGGGAGAGACCGCCAGGCTGGTGTTTGACGGCAGGGGTAAAGCCGTTATGACCGGTCCAGGCGCATTTCGCGGCGAGGTCGAAGATTACCGGGTGTCTGACGCTCTGGGGATCGAATTTGATCTAGACGAGGGGCTGGAGCTGTAGGGGTTTTGGCTTTGCGCCCTGCTTTTGGAAGCACGTATCATACTGGTTGGAACGTTGAAAATAGAAGACACAGCTGTGAGAGGAACTTATTGATTCTTGAACACTCATCTTTGAAATCTTGGTGTGGTACTCCGACCTGGCGTGCTACGGGTTGTGTAGGTTGAAACTTGTACTGCAGTATATATCGCAGCGTGGGGGCCTATTTACAGTGTTGTTGTTGTCGTTGTAGTAGTTTTGAACTTCGACACGCATGGTTACGAGTCCACGCTTATTATCATTTCACAGGACTGTCGGTTTATCGAACTGCAGTACGCTTGCGCTGCGATAGGCGAAAACTGATATTTTATCGGGCGAGGTTCCTACTCTAGTATTGTGTGCTGACTGTGCTGTAGATGACAGCGAACACGACCATGTTGTTCTCATTATCTTCGGGTGCTCCAGCGCGTGGTGGACACGGCGGCAATCGGTGCAGACAAGGGGATAACTACAGAGGGCTGGAGCAGTGAATGATACTCGGAAAGTCGGGGAGGGTGGGCGGGGTCAGAGCACGGACGGGGTGGGTCCCAGTTTTGCTTCGAGAGTTTGTCCAGGACGGACGTACTGATCGAGCTTGGCCGAATAGGATTATGTACAGTCGAACTTCAACAGGTAGGTACTGTAACATGCGGTTTTGAAATAGTGAGGCGAGCGAGCGCGAAGGGCGAGTCTTTCTTTGTTAGGTTTCTCAAGCTAACGCAGCTTTTTTTCATAAGGTCATGCGCGACTTGGCCTTCCAAAACATATTATAAGTTACAAGTTGCTGCTGTAGGTTTTATTTTAGTGGTTGGTTTAGTGAGGACGAACGTGTTGTTGAGTTCGCTTTTCCTTTGTCCACTACCCTCAACCAAGACGAAATCAGTGCTAGTCCCGATATACTCTGTGGATGCACACACACGGACAACTCCTTTTCGAGATGGTTTCGTTGCAAGTCGAGGTGCCCAATTGCTTCATTTGTGTCTTGAGGTCGTATGATATGGATCTTTGAGTTGTTTTTTAGGGGGATGACACTGTTTATACCGCAGTACAGGGTATGGGGTATAGAGTGGTCATGGGTTTCCCATTTTCGAAAACGGCCTTAATTAACGGGGTTTGTTTTTCTGTAAAACAAAAAACAAACCCATGTACCCAAAGCCTGTGCCGAAGCGCTTGGGTTACGCCGGTCAGGTAGTTTGCTAAAGGGCATGGAGCGTCTCCAGCGTTTGGCCTCGGCGGGTATGGTGCCGTGACTGTAGGAAGAAAATAACAAGAGGCACCGATTCGGCGGTGTCATATTGATAGCCGAAAAGCCCCGCGGTTGATCACTGTATGGACGTTGAACACATCGTGCATATATCATACTATAGATACCGTGTGCCTTTGAGGTGGGATAATATGCATGTCTTGATTTACAGCAGTATGGATTAATGACGTTTTGGGTATTGTGTCGTAGGTTTGTGAATGTGTCAATCGGGGGGGGGGATTCATATGCTCTGGTAGATTGGCCGGTGGCTACACCGCCACGCCCACCACGTGCCCGAGCAGACATTTTCGAACCAGGCGGCGCTTGCTTATCATCTCCGTCGTCTTCGAAGGGAGGTTAATATATAACAAATGATGGCGGCACCATCAAGATGAGTCAGTCGGAGTCAGCTCAGCACCTCAACTACGATGTAGATACTCCAGTTGCAGCGTTTGATCCGAGATAAAGTAGTAAACAATACTACTGCTGGATGTCGAGCACAATCAGTACAGGCTTGGCATCGAGTCTACTCTACTGCAGTACTGCGGCGGCTGTTGTTGTATATAGGGAGATGGCGGGAGGATTGTCTTCCCCGCTTACATTCTCTGCTGCTGCTCAGACTGCTGATCCCTGTTGCTTCCTGCGCCCCTGGCTTTGTATGCAGCTGTTTTCGACCTAGCCTGCTGCTGAGGTTGTTGCTTGGTGTATCTTTGGTTTCGTATTTCAGTATAATATCTATTTTAATGGTGTACCTTTGACGCTTGCTACGATAGAGGTAGCACTTTTTAGCTAAAATGTGTTCTGAATGACGGAGCTCCTCAAGCCCAAACTCGTCGGGACTCCATCCTTGTTTTGCGCCATTATTCGCTGTGTACCTAGGCCCTGGGATGGTTCATCGGGTTAAGCTCGCAATGTATTTCTAAGTGCGTTTTAGGATTATGTACAGTATCCCCGATGTGGAGCACCCCAGAAAGCCGAAAAGTCCCTCCTACAGTACCATGCGTCCTTTGGTTTCCAAATGCACAGTATAAACATGATAACCTACCAACGCTGCTTTTGGGTTGGGTTTATCGTTTGATGACGATATGTGACCGAAGATCGTGCGGGTATCAGTGCAGCAGTCATTGTCTTTGTTCGTGAGCAGTTGGTGGAGCACCTTGAAACAATGGCCTTACGCCTTACCTCCATCCTTCGCCACGATGACGCCAAATGGTTGGGCATCACGCGAGCCGATGATCGGCTGCTGTTCAGGCCACTGGTGATGCGCCCTTGTATATACGTATGTACATATACAATGCAGATATTTATATACTTTCGTGTTTGCTGGTCGGTGTTGCTCGCCCGGTTGCTTGCCCGCTGCCTAGCTCTTCTCTAGCTCATCGTAGCCGATAATCCCCCATCCCCAGGGCGGACGAATGCACCATTGACAGCATTCATACAGCAAACAACGTATATATATATTATTTTTTGTCTTGTACTGCTGTTGCTGCTGTGCTTCTGCCTTGCTGCAGCGATAGCAGCAAGCGGCGTGTGCATGGTTTGTCTGCTGCTGCGCCTGCTTCCTGCTGCTGCCTTCTCCCGGTGCCACTGCCACTTGTTTGCCTTATGGTTTTCCCGAGCCGGGTGGGTGGCGCCGTTTAGGCTGCTGCTGCATTATACTGCTGCTCTGATACTCATCCTGCTACCGCTGTACCCTCGCATTGTTTGTAGACTATACTCCCTCACAACTGCAGGCAAATACACCTCTGTGGGCGTTGAAGTTTGATACCTTTGGTGTAGATGTGGTGAGCATTTACAGTAGGACTGTTGTAGTGTAGTTGCTGTTCCTGATGTTGTGGACGCTGTTGCTGCCGCGGCTGCTGAAGTGCCGGGTACGTGGGCGTCTACGCGTATTTCTTGCGTCACCCCCATTTTGATTATTTGCCATATGGGCTATGTAAACCCTTTTTGATTGCTTGTCACATAGAGGCATACAGGACGCAACAGCACATGTCCCCGGGGTAGTAAAGACATATTAACAACAATACGTTCATCTCGACCGGCTACGAGTCGTGTGAGCGGACAGCAGCGCGTGCAAGTAGGGCCATGGTACGCCCATGTCGTGCGACCCCTTGCATCGAAAATGTCGCACCAAATCTATCGTCCGCTAACCCAGCCCAACGAAGCAGCAACCAATACTGTAATCGCGCAATCGTCCTTTCCCGTCGTCAGGTTTTGTCCTGTGAAATTCCCAAAGGGTTTGTCGCTGTCATCTTCTTCAGCATCACTGCTAGGAAGCCTCCCCAGACCTTCGAAAGTCCACACCCCGCCTTCCACGCTCCGTCGTCATCCCCCTCTGCCCAGCTATCGATATCCATCCCCTACACGTCGAGTACCTGAGCCCATCCAGGCAACCGAATCGTCGTTCCCGCTGTATGCCACACACAGTGTGACCTTTAGCACACAGCAGTTAGTTGCAGGAGTCTGGACTGCAGCATCTACCAGGAATATATGATGCTGCTGCGTACGCCAGCACACCCATTGTTTTTATATACGACACATTTACTCTCCAGCTGAAGTCGTGGGAAGAGTGTTCATCTCAGCGTCCGTCTGGACAACATCTACAGTAGTCCAACGTTTCGACAGGTCAATATTCCAGAGACGACGACGCTGCCGTATACGAGTATAGGAGCTACATACATTAACCGCTTCTGGACCACGCTGTGAGAGGGTTGTTTGTGCAACTGGCAAGTACAGTTCGAACAAACCCTAGGGTTTCCTGTCTAGAGGAAAGTCGACTGCGAGGGCGCGATACACCAGGTACTGTAGTCTTCGACAGTCCCGCGGGTTGCATCAGGCCCGACATAACGGCCTTACCGTTGTCGGCAAGAATCGGCCGTGCGGTCTCACCAAGCATGCCGGACAAAGACTCTCCGACGCGCAGCCCGTTCAACCCGACGTTCATCTGCCAGAAATCAAGGTCCGGGAGGACCCGCGCATCCCAGTCTTGTTCGCCCCCGCCCAGGCGGTTGATGCTCCCACTGATGCGAACGTAGACCAAGGGTGTCTCGATCCTACGTATAGCCTGCATTGACTTAACGTCTGCCAGGACGTAATCCGAGACGCATTTGGTGCACCTTTCAGGCGCCGCCATATCACGAAACCTGATTACCCGCTCCTCGAAGGTCTTGTTGATCAAACCCCTCTGTCGCCGAAACATCTCCTCGAACATGGCAGCCCAAATTCTGCCGCCGCCGAACTACCAGCGCTCCACAGGAAGGTTGGTGGCCGACAGCGTGAGCCCGTCGTGCAGGTGAGCGGCGTCGAGATAGCCGTGGAGTGCGGCAGGCTCTAGGTTGTCAACGGCAATGCGGAAAGCCTCGTTCGCCAGGCGTATCCCAATGGATTGAGTGTGCGTCGCAAACGCTCGGACTTCGTGTTTATTTGGCCTGGCACCTACGGGGTTTATGCCGGTCGTGCAGCTGAGCGGCGCCGAGATAGCCGCGGAGTGCAGCAGGCTCTAGGTTGTCAACGGCGATACGGATAGCCTTGTTCGCCAGGCGCATCGGAATGGATTGAGTGTGCGTCGCAAACGCTCGAACTTTGTGCTTATTTGGCCTGGCACAGACGGTGTTTTTATTGTGACGAACTTAAATAATAACGTAATTTTCAACACATTTTTGTTCTACGACATTTCCGTGTGACGAAGGAGTGCTCACCAGAAAGTACAGAAATGCCAGTAACGAGCTGGCGGTTAGGAAACTCCAGCGGGAGAGGTGCAGTCACCCGCACGTTGATCTGCAGGTCAAACTGCACAGTTTGAACGAGGGAGTACTACCCTCCGATTTCTCCGGATACCTCGATCGAATGCCCGCGCAGGACATCCATGTGGGGGTCATCGCAAACGAGAGAGCCCGAGAGACAGACTGGAACACGCACGGGTGCGCAGCAAGGTAAGAGCACGGGTCGCGATATCAGATTGACACGTCAGAGGGTGGCTTGACGTTACGGCACGTGGTGACATATTTGGGAACAAATATGTCGATGGCACACCACCAAGCACGCTCGAGCTTGTATCCCCTTGCAGGTGTTGTTCCTTCAACTGCAGACGTCACACAGCCATACTGGGCAAACAATGGTGACTGACTGCAGCACAAATAAAACAGCAAGTCGGCTTTACGGGGTCTGCGCGAACTCGATGTCAGACATGAATACCGCGTGTACACCCCAGAACATCTGCGGGGGAAAAGCTTTCGCTCGGCTAGGATGAAGCCCACCTGGCTCGCAGCTGGCGAAGTCAATCGTGGCGCCTACGGAGTTGTCTGCGGCGACGAGGCATGGGTACGGGGGATCCAAAAGTCAGGTATCGTTAGATTTGTGGGCACTTCAAGATGCTTCGAACACCACAGCGCGCCGTATCAACAGTAGTGTCTCTTCTTACCTCTGCCGTTTGGCAAGTACACACGCGGTACAAGCGCACAATGTAGTAGCTCGCCGTGGCAGCCTTTGCCTTTGGACTACGCAGCTTCTGCAGCGCGAGAATGCTACTGGGGTAGTCTGTAATCTAGACAGACCACGCGTGTTATGGTAAAAACAGCCTTCACTCTTTCTGAGGCCGCCTACTTGAGGAAATCTAATGCATTTCTCACGAAAACAAACTCGTCATGGGAATGCGATGAACAACCGCATGGGCTACTGTACTGTAGGTATATCACAACATAATATGGTACCAGGTATCTACTGTACAGTATCCTGCCGTACGAATCCAGATTGCCAAAGCGAGGTGGCACTTCTATACTCCCGGCTATGCAACGTAAACCCTACCCGGTTCGGGCCTTGGCTACTGCCTGCTTGCCGTGTTATCTCCTCTCGTCTCTCGACATCCAGACCCACGAGGAGTGTGCTTCTTGCCGGGCTCAAATGTGCTAAACTTTGTTCCTTGTGGATTAAGCTTGAACCGGTTGGTGAGCTCATGGGAGCAGGCGGATCGGGATCCCAGACGTCACACCTATTTTGAGGACGGAAGAAAAAATATAAAGCTTCTTCTTGCTTTGCTCAATGTGTCATGGCGTACTGTACACCGACAGGTTCAAAATAAGAATACAAGCGATTAAAGAGGCTTTATACATGTAATTGTGTAATGGCCCAGGGCCAGAGGGCAAATAGCTTCTTCGCTACACATCCAGCGCCACAGCAGTCAGATAAATTGACCCCCGGGTGCACATCGAAGCTTCCATCTCGGTTGCGGCAGGAGTGACTGTGTCGCAACCTTTGTCCCATGACTTGGAGGTACGGTAGGTGAGTAACCGTAAGTCCATATTTTGCAGCGGATCAGAGCAACTCCGAAGAGCGACTACAGTATTTATTACCCTGTTAATTTAGGTTTTGATCTCTTTTTTTTGTTGCTTTCGGATTTCGCGATATGCATCACCTTGGGATTCGTTTTATTAACGCTGCCTCCAAAACAACGAATATAAATCAAGAGCAATGCACACCAATACTCTTTGTTCTGGAGCCAAATTCGTCCTGGCGAATACTACAGTAATGCTGAAGCCCTCCCTCTAGACAGGTAATTTCCAGTATGATCCGCGTGAAAACTATTTCCTTCCCGCTACGCTCATTCAAAGGTACGCACCACGACCAAGCATGTATAAATAAACCTAGGTGCGCCTCGGTGCCATGTAACAGTCAATACGTATGACATATATACAGCGCGAAAGGTTTGCATAAAAATGATGTTTGTTGTTGAGTTTGTTTCAGATCACGAAGCGAGATATGCACTGGAAGAAAAAAGGTTTTGGAACCGTCGGCCTCGGGTTTCCTGTGGCGTTACTTGCGCATTTTATAGCCTGAAGTCGGCAAGAAGGCAGGGTGAAAAGTACCCTGTTTCTCTGCCCCAGAGAAAACGCGGTGAAAAAACCGAATGGGCACTTCAGGATTTCAGCATCGGCAACAATGTGCAGTCTGCAGTTAGGCGAAGTGGTGGTGACTTTTCTGCCTGAACTTTAAAACTAAGGTTGAAATAGCAAGGATCGATAGGTCATTGCCACTTCAAGCGGATACCCGACGGTTCGCATGCTTTGTGTACAGAGCGAAGATGCAACACACAGCCGGCAAAGACTCATCATCCGTTAGGCTCGGAACCGTTGTCCATCGCAATGTTCGAGCAAACTCACACCTTCGCAATCAGTGGTAGACATGGATAATATTGCAAGCGAGCGCTGCGCACAAGAAGCATCCCGGATAACACCCGCGGCGGTGCCATGCCCACGCTATCAAGTAACAACCTCAGATTAGTTTATTATACAAATTCCAGGATAACACATCAATTCCAGGAGACAAGAGCCACAGAAGTAATTACGGTTACCTGTCCGCCACTAACTGTCCACGACATACAAACCCAGACGGAAAAAAAAAACGATCGAGGCTTCGCAAGGTACGGTCGGACATTGCCTGCAGCGGCGTGCAAACATTCTAGTCACGACCCCATACTGACTCAATCCCACCCAACCCTTTGTCTCTACTCTGTAGCTACATAATTCATATCAGCCCCAATATCGCACAGTCCCCATGTTACTGCCGCCTGGTTTCCATTCGAATAAGTAACCCCAGCAATTAAAACTTACAGGAAGAGCAGAGTACGGAAACCCTTCGCACATGGCAAAGGGGCTTGTAGTCGGGAAGCTCGTCCTGCTGTCGCTCTGCCTAAGTTTGGTTAACCCTTCTGTCAGTACCGGGAAAACAACACAACTCGAATTCCGTTAACTTTGCAGCTAAAAAACCTGCCCAGCTCACGCCAACTGCGTACGAGCCCACCCAGTCGACCATCGTACCCCTGACCAAGCAGTTTTTCAACTGTCTGGAATATTGCATGTGGTGTATGTTGTGTTTTTCTCCCTTTCGAAAAAGCTAAGCAACTATTACGGGGGTACATAGTTAATAGGACCAACGGTTAGGGTTAGGGTTATATATAGCTTTTGGTGTCTACAGTAGGTTCTATTGTGTCTACAGTAGGTCCTGTTAACTATATATCAAATATTTTTAGCAACAACAGGGAAGTATATAGGTTTTGATGTCTACAGTAGGTCCTGTTGTGTCTACAGTAGGTCCTATTAACTATGGTCCCCCGTAATAGGTCGGATTGGACTTGGACCGGGGACGAACATCTTCTTGCTAGAAAGTTAGATGGGATCAGAGCGACCGCTTTCATGCCGCTATTCCTCTCCTCCTGTAGGTCAAAACCAGGTGACAGGGCGGTCGACAACAACTAACGAACCGATGCGCCCAGCAGCTCAACCCACATTCTTGATCTACCCGTCCATGCCATTCGCAATTCAACCCTTACAGCAATTCACCTGTTTCTGTATCCTATCGACCTAAAACACAATAGAAGCCATCCTTCCCACCCCGATATATTTCTTCAGAACCCCATCAATGCTTATAGGCTTGTCGTCTGGAACTGACAAATGCTTCGCTTCTAAACAATACAATACCCTCTGAAAGAAAGACTAGTTTTCATCAAGATGAATTGCCAAGCTGTGTGACAGGCGCCTATGCTGCGTGACGGGAGGGGGGGGCGTGGGGGCGGCACCTCACCGTCTTTCCAGCTACCTACCCATCTAAGCTACGTATAGAACAGTATACGCCCACGAATAAGAAAGCGCCCAATAAGAAAGCAAGGCTCATGTTTGGGCGGACGCTAAGAAACTTTGACTAAGAACGCGTGCTGAGTGGTGAGGGCTACGCTAAATTCAATATGATAGCCTATGCCAAGGGTTGTTCAAGGGGGGCGTTACAATCCGAACCTGAGGCTCAATCGAAATAGAAATTTCTTGTTGGCGGAGCTAGATACTACTGTAGTCATCCTCTTGCCCCAACAGACGCTACCCGACCATTCGACCAACAGAAAAACCACTGGATACGCGACCGAGCATCCTTCTCCTGGTCGATATGGTTTGTTTATATGTTGGTCCGGACGATGTTGCGTACCCACGCCTGGAAAACACAGGAAGCGCTAACTCAAGCCGCGCTGTCTGTGTTGTCCACGAGAAGGGAAATTCGATTGCATCCCACCGCTCGCTAAACGTCCTGGCTTTGATTAGGCATGAGGTAACCACCGACCTACAACTCCACGCTACGCGCGAGATCCAAGATCTTAACCCCCTCCTGGAACTGGGACACTTTCCGGGCGATCTCCTTGCGCCGGCGAACGGTCTTGGTATCCTCCGCGAACCAGGCCTCCAGGTCTGTGCGGGTGGCCTTCTTGAGCATCCACTGCACGAGCCCGTCGCAGATTTTGTCAACGAGGAAATGGTGGACCTGCTTCGGGGCGACGTCTGAGACGCGTCTGCAGACCACATCCGTGTAGGCGAAGATAGACACCTGTCAGAAAGACAACAGAAAAACACAAAATGTGTTACGAGGGAAAGGATCGTCGCTGGGATATGTCACAACATACATGAAACTTGCGCAGCAGGGTTTGGAGAAAGGTGCAGGACGTAGTGCCGATAGGGTAACGGATGCGTAGTTTAACGGAATATCAATCACATGAGACGAACGGTTGACGTAGTACAGCTGTACCTGCTATTACGGGTGACCATAGTTAATAGGATCTACTGTAGACACAATATAACCTCAGACACCAAAACCTATATATTTCCCTACTTTTGCCAACAGTATTCGGTCGATTGTTAACAGGACCTACTGTAGACACAATATAACGTACTGTAAACACCAAAACCTACATCCATATTTTTGCTGACAATACTTGGTCCTATTTACTATGGTCCCCCATAATACATACAAATCATCGGGCGTATTTCCTACTCAAACCATACAAACGGTGCACGACCCAGATCCCTGGCGCCCCACCAGAGCCACCCCACCATAAACGAGCGCACGGTTTATAAGTTCATCAGAACACTAAAAATGCACTGTGAACGCATTTGGCGCTACGTTCTTAACTAATGCTGCGAGTAAGGGAACGATGCAGCTGGGGGGCGAATGGGGCATGGCAAAATTATAGACCTGAAGGTTGCGAATGTCCTGATCACTCGTCTTCGTGCTGGCGATCATTTTCTTGATGAACTCCTTGGGCACGTCGCCCACGGCCGTGGCATTATCGGGGTGAGACTCCACGCCAGCCTCGCAAACAGCCTTGGAGGCAATCTCGCTGAGGCGCACGTTGCGCACCATGTCACGAACGTTCGCGATCGTTGTCGTGTAGGCCCGGTCCTGGGTGAAGATCCACCCTAGCTCGGCCTCCACCACATTCAAGACGGATTCCATGGTTTTTTCTTCCTTGAAGTCCATGAACTCCTCCACCAGGCTCGTCTTGACCTCGTTCAGCAGGGCGGGGTAGTCCTGGCAGGCGTCCTCGAACAGCTTCTGCAGGATAGACTGCATGTAGGTCTTCACCCGGTCCACCATGTCGTGGGAACGGGGCTTTAGTTCGTCTACGAAAACCTTCTGGAACAAGACGTTGAAGACGCGCCCGGCGAGGAGGTCGGACAGGGCCATTCCGTCTACACGCTTGAGCTCGTTTCGGACCACCTCGTAGTACTCGTCGCCGAAGAAGTCGGGGACAACATCCTGAAACGCAAATATGTCAGGAGACGCGTCAGTCAAGGGAAAACGTACATCGGTCAAGGGTGTAAAACCGAGCGTTCAACACTAAAACCTAGTAATTTGGCGTCAGTCAAGGTAAATTGTTGGACAATTACCGTCCATCAAGGGGTGAAAGGGCCGTCTCCTGACATCTTTGCTGAGACGAGGCAGACCAGAGCATCCGCCGCGGTGTGGTTGTGGTGTGAGCGGGTAATGTAGACGGAAAACAGTAGACCTGAGCTGTTGTGTGCGTTCATAATTGTATCTCAAGGTATTTGCGGTTAGTACACGTTTAACTAGTACGCGAACGCAGGGGGTTACTCTCCGGGTGCTCGGATACCCAACGTGTAGATGACACCAACAGGTGCCTGCATATTTTACCTGGCGGGGAAAACTAGACCTGACATTTGTTTACGTTCATACTACAATACATATACAGGTTATGTGTGTTGGACGCGGTACAAGCAGTAGCCTTTGGCGCGTGTCTGGATTATTATCTACGTTACAGTTTAGAAATCGGGGAATATTTCATAACTTGACTTTAGTATGGTCCACCAACTTAAAAAAAAAAGCACGTCTGTTTTCTTCCAGAAAAAGCTCGTTTGGGCCGGGTCGGGTTCGGGGTTGGGGTTAGGGTCAGGGTCTAAAGTAGTGTTTTCGGCGTTTTTCGATATATCCCCTCTCAT
>JAYJME010001951.1:0-14861 GCA_036873775.1 Costaria costata
AATCAGCACGGACAATGGGTGCGCTGGATGTCGACGAGTAGAGGAACGGTTTAATGTGAAGAACACACACACACACATAATACACGAAATTTTGTGGCCTTGGCAAGGTCTCGTCGAGATTTTCTCCATCATCTTTTCGCATCGCTCGTCGTTTGCACTCTGTCTTTCCAGTTGTCCAGAAAAGCAGCCTCTATGATAGGCATATCACCCGAGGGGGTAATAAAAGAACACTTGATGTATACTCGAAGAACACTTGGTGTATACTCTGCCGTAGTCTACCTACGAGTACAGCATCGAATCTCGAGTTCCGGGCCCCCCCTCTAGTCTACGATCCTAGCAGTACTTGTCTATGGGTATACTTCGTATACGTAATCGAAAACAGCGAAAGTACATAAGAGAGGGGGCACGTACGTCAAAACATTCGTGCTCTCGTACATGATATAGCCTGCTCCGACTCCTTTCGGCGCGTTCAGCGCGGTCTATGGATAGCGCAAAGCCACGAACTCTGTCTATCCCCCGGAGAGGAGTGGCCTCGCTGGGCAACCGAAGCACGCGACCAAGCTGAGAGGCCGGTCAAAAAAGAACTGAAAGCAGCCGCCTGCATGATGAACCTCTTCCACTGACTGGACTGCTGTCTTGTCCATCTATCGTCTGCCATTCTGTCCGAAATTATAAGGATCGTTCCATTACTCATATTAATACTAAAGGGATCCTTATATGTCCGGACAAAAGTGGAATATGTGTGCCTCTGTTCCTGGCCCGACAAATAGACTCGATTCTCTGGGGAGGCGGGGGGTTCCCCCAAGAGGCAGCAGCAGCAGCAGCAGCACATGCCCAAGCAACCATTTCGGGGCCGCGCACCTGGAGGCCGTGTTTCCCATCCTTGCGACAGTAGACAGCATGCTTGTGGAGTGTCTTGTAGAGAGGATGTGAGGGGATGCGTGCTCTAATCGATTTTGGAACACACGACACACGACACATTTTCATTTTTGCCAATGCCGGGAGTTGTACAAATATCGAAGGCCGAATCAAAGCGGGTGGATTTATCCGCAACCAATTCCCCGGGATTTATCCGCAACCCAGCCCCAGAGGGCTCGCTGCTGCAGATCCAAAGATTGCCTTCTTCCCTGCTGCTGCTCTTCCCAGCGGCTCCCATATATCACCCGCTGGAGATCATACTCGTACAGCTGTAGTACTCGTATATACTCGTACCAGGTACGAAACGCAGGCACGGCAGGCAGGCAGGCGGGCAGGCAGGGCAGAGAGGGTGAATCCTGGAAAGAGTGTTGAAGGTCACTGGCACTCTCAAATGATATTGATGTTGGCGTGAGCTACGAGGTGGTACGTCGGGTATATCTTCTCAGGGCGAAGAATCAGCAATCAGCACGCCGTGACACTGCTGTGCTGTGGATGTCGACGAGTAGAAGAAAACGGTTTAATGTTAAGAACACACACATACTTCGTATCATAGGTAGGTATTATGTGATAGGCTGTTCGCTTGCCTCCCCTCGAGATGGGGAGCGGGGATACGCTGGGCATCGACAAGCTCTACGAGTACGACAACGGAGCGAAAGATCCGTCGCAGAGGGAGACACCACATATATTTAAAGCTAGAGGTCGCAATAGAGGCCATAGCTCATATCAGACAGACCGACAGACAGACAACATAGTAGATGCGCGAAACATTGAGGGAGGACGAATCTGGTGCTATAGGCCCCCTAAATAATCCCAGCTCCTGGAGCAGATGATGACGGCTTCATTCAACTCTTTTGTACAGATACAGCAGCAGTGAAAATCGTCAAACCAATTGCGTGTTGTCGTCCGTCCTCTTGGGGGGACGCCGCGGTCGTATTGTCCGCTTGCCAGGGGGGCGAGTGACTGCCGCGATTCATGCATGATCACAGACAGGGAACTACACAGCGCGGATATAACAGGGGGCAACGTCGGGGTCGACTATTAATAATGCGTAAGACGTGGAAGGTTGAACGTAGGTAGGGCAATATTTTGAACCTTGGTATTGGATGCGTGGTTGGTTTTGTACGTAGGGCATAATACATACCAGTATTAGATATAAGCGATTTTCTGGCCAGGGCGAGCACCGATGTGAACAAGCCTTACTGCTTGCTGCTGCTGCTGCTGCTGTGCAACTTGCACCGACAATGTGTTTTGAGGATAAACTATTTGGAATTAGCGTTGTGTACTTCTTGATCAGTAAAAGCGTGTATCCTCTTTAGACCTGCACCCACTCTTTGGGGACAAACTACTTGGGAATAGTGTTGGAAATCATTTCGCAGTACGAGCAAAAAATGGTTTTAACGGCGGCCACGGCGAAAATGGCAGACACAGCAGTCAATGGTCGATAGGTTTCTCAAGGCACGTTTTCTTGCAAAGGAACGTGAGGACGTCACGCTCAAGTATATACATACGCAGCTTGGATAACTCCAAGCGGCAGCGTAATGGAAAATGGGGACATCCTGATCTCGTACCGTACTCTCTCGGAGAGGGGAGAGGGGATGACTGGTACGTGTAGTAGGTCGTATGGCTCGAGCGCAGCGCGAGTGGCACGGACATAGGGACCATAGGGATCGATGCAAAGTTGAGTTGACAAATTGTTGAATGTGGTGACAAGGGATGTATGGTGCGCGGGAAGCGAAGAGCGTGGCGGATAATACAGCTTTCTTCGGAAGCGAACGAGAGGGCGTGAAGTGAGCCGGGAGCTCCACGTGAGCCGGGGGCTCAACGGCTTCCGTGAAGAACGTAATATTTACACACTCTCGTTTGCCCCTCCTGGCAGATCGACCCTCCCCTCCTCGTGGATCAATCGCCTTCCAAAGGATACGCTGGCCAAGTCTCATCCGATACCACCAGGTGCATCCCTTGCGGGGTCCAACATGGAGGAGCATTGCCGCGCGAATGTCCCCATGTGGCAACCAACAATGCATCCTGTTCGGGGAATGGAGGACTAATCCCGGACACCGTGTATTTTGTTTGATGACGCTCGTGACACATTTCCAACACGTTCAGGAGGAACGTGAATCGCCGACGAAAAGCTTAGACTACACGAATGAAGAAAAATAAAATAAAAACGACCCCTCGCGCGATGAAAATACCAGGGCTGTTTATAGTCACCTTTCTCTAATTTTGTGAGTGCCGACATCTGGCGGGAAGGCAACAGCATTTTTTCTTGCGCAGTCCAAATTTTATCACAATATTCGTTTGCGCCGTATTTGACGCTTGCTTCCGCCGAGCCGCGCTACAGGTAGGGAGGCGCACACGCTCGAGCCCAAAATTTTCTGCCTGACGGGGCTCCTCAACCATTGTATGCAGCTACCTAATATCTTTGGATCCTATTACAGCAGTAATATGTGTATTTTACCGCCGCATGCTACTACTAGTACTAATAGTAGTAATAGTACTAATAGTAGTAATAGTACTAATAGTAGTAATAGTACTAATAGTACGATAGGGGTCTTGTTCCATGTTTTTTGCTGAGGCTCATCACTCATTTGAGGAGGTCTATATCTCAAACAAAAAACGGGCTTTGACGAGATGTTGTTGGTCATATAGCATACCAGGTAGTCCACTAGACCACGGAGTATAGCATAATGACTGCTGTGTGGTCTTGTGGACTATGCTATATGACCAACAAATATGTACATGTGTACTCTTTGCGTACTCTTCACCCGGCGAGAAATGTTCGTTTATAAAGGATAGACCACTGAGCAATCAATTATTCGATTACCTGTCCCAGGGTATAAAAAAACATTGTAAAACCCAAACGATGATATTGGGTCTCAGTTCCTCAGAACTGATAATTCCCCTTCGGCTCATAAATGTTTTTGGCCAATAAGATAACTGCTACATACCCCTATCGTAGCACCCACCAGTCACATTATTCGCTACTGTAGATACTGTGCCTACGAGCCTACGGGGTCGTGTATCGAGCTTCGGGTACATGGTTTTGTTTAGGTCAGTTGTTGGTGAAGTGCAAGGTTTAGATAGAGAGCTCCCCAAGTGAGCAGCCTCAGAAACGGTAGCTGCTCGTACCTGTGGTCATCGGGGGGCAACCTGGGTACATCCCCAGGTAGTGGTCGTCGAGGGACACCCTGGGAGTATTGCGCGGAGCCGCAGGCGGGCGTTACCATAGGTGGAAGGGATTGTGTTATGGATGTGATGATCACGGAATGTCCTGGACATATCCCCGGGTTTCCAATGTGGATATGGATTTGGCTGCAAAAACGGATCTGCTCCTTCCTGTGGTATCACGCACAGGACTCGCTTTGACTCAGTGGTGTGTCTCTGTGTCGTGTCTCTTCTCTGCTCTGCTCGTGGTGGCGGTGATAATAATATTTAACGTCTCTTTGATTGTTCGTGTCGGCTGGTTGATCAGCTCGGCCGGGTGCTACAGCTTGATGCTGGGGGCCCCAAGCTGAGTTTGGTCATCCGACGGGCTCCAACGATTATATATCATTACCGTATCGCGCTTCCGGCCAAGGAAGTTGGAAGTTGGTGTTGACGTACTCTTGATGGCGGCCGTTTTTTTTCGGCAGCCTTAACCCCTTTCGAACTGCACTACTCTCGTTTCTGGGAGTACACTACTTGAAGTTGGAATGGGAATAACCTTTGCAAAGTGAACAGGTTAGTTAATGACGTCCCCCGTCGAGTGAACAGGTTATTATTTGATGACGCCTCCCATCGACACCGCAAGTTGTCACAATGTTTAAGGTGTACCGTGTTCCGTGGCAAGAGTATTCTGCACCAAAAAAAAACGTCGGTCGGGTATTCAAAAATATCGAACGCACACGGTGCACATGAACGCATACAACAATCGTTGTCGAGGTCCGCCGAAGGATCCATCCGGGGAAAGTAGATAGTCCAGTTTCTGGCGAAGAGCAGATTTTTACTTATCATCGAAGTTGTGGCTTGTTCTCGAGGCGCCTGGATCCGTGCGTGCTGGTTGAGGCGAATATACTGTAGTCACTACAGTAGCGAAACGTCAAAAGGTTCAATGAGCGTTTTGCGCTGCCAATCGAACCTGATCGTGGTTTGTGGCACGGCAACTGCTTCGAGAACATGGCTTTTCGGTCTCCTGGAGGCTGGCATCTTTCTGGCGTGGATAAAAATGTTATTCCTGCTGCGGTTTTCCTGTTTCACCTACGACTTTGTAGACAATTTTTCTACGATATAGGGGTACAATTTTGGCCATAATAATATTGATAATGATTGATTATCGACGGGGGTTCGTGCCTCAAACTGAGGAACTGGCCAACATTGTTAGAATCCCATTCCCATTTCCATTTCCATTTCCATTTCCATTTCCATTTATTTTGTTTCAATGGTGTTCGTTTTATACCTCGACAGCGGGATTGCACACCGCGTTTACATTCAGCGTGCATTTTTTTTTAAATGAAAGTCAAGGTTTGGGTGAGATATAGAGGTCTTCAAGTGAGGAGCCTGGGTAACATTTGGCGCACCCCCTACCGTGCGTAGCGTGTGGCTGCTAGGGGCAGCATACGAGACGCCCAAAGAAGCGGTTACCCACACCTCCACATCTATACCCCTGAACTCAGCAGGGGCCCGGGGCAGCATATCGTTACAGACCAGGCTTGATAGGTGGACTCGCAGAAGCACACACAGGTAGCAAACGACAGAGTGTTATTATGCGCGCCATGAATGACGACAATACCAGATATATATGTATGCCGGTTACATGTTAAGGTTCGACTAATAGCATGCATGCCTATACACATCAGTAGAAACCCGCCAGGATCCTAGGATGGCCATAACAGCTTACGTCGTGCGTGGTTTCCAAGCAGTGCGAGTGGCGTTTGACGTACGTATTACTTCGAAGTGGGGTTATTGCGCGTCGCGACGAGTCTGTCCATAGTCATATGATACCATACCTTAAAGATCAGACGTGGTATTTCGTACAAACACTTGGCGGTGCTGTGTTCCTTCTGTTTTTTTTGCCGTTCTTCTTTGCCACTGCACCCCCACTCTTTGTGCTAGCTTGTTGTCTGGAGTGCTGTCTGCATCCAGCGCCACAGTTGGCGAGAACGACTATTCCAATATAACGGGGGAACATAGTAATCAGCACCCAACACCCAACATGATGTGGAAATAATAGGGGCATACTGTAGTCTATACCTGGTATGTTTTTTTGCATCCATCTTGGGTTATGATTACTATGCCCTACCGTGATAATACGCACAACTGCGAAGTACCAGCTATATACGAATACTGCTTGGAGCGTTGACTGCATATGTTTACCGACTACACCGGTAGCGCAAGGATCGGTGATGATTGACAAACCATCTGGAGTGCCGCCCGAATTTATTTAGCACACAAATACGATCATATCCACTGGGACGGGTGTGTTCGCCTCCGCATGCCCTTACAGAGAAGATTATCTGAATGTAGGCCTGTAGTGCTTACGCACATCATGTACCTGAGATAACTTTTGGTGCATTACAACATGTTAGAGCGAGACACGCCTGTACTTATTCAAAGTCAGACCTCGCGTTTTCGAGAGGGAAGCAAGACCGGTGGCCGGTGCATATATACTCCCTCCCACAAGATGTCAAAACCCACCCATAGCATACACGCGGATTTCTCTACCCTCCGCGCATCATGCACGCTTGTTTGCCCAGTATTATTATGACACTGAGTAGATAATACTTCGAAGTATGCTGACTATAAGTATTGCTGAAGTGCTCCCACCCACCAGGTAGTAGGTGATTTGGCGGGTATGACCGACGTACCGTATTATTCCTCGATTTCGTACTGTTGAACAGTTGCAAAATTTTTAAGGTTACAGCAAACACAGCCTGTGGTGTACCACTGGTAAGTTGTATCATCGATCCCGTGGCACACTAAAACGTGTCAGGTTGAATTGTTGTTGGTTCGAGCACCGGCTAGACCGTTTTTTCCCCACAAGAACGACCCACGGCGGAAAGCACATTGATTGATGGTGTAACGGTGGCCCGAGTAGGCACGATTTCCGAAAAGAGAGTCGACGTGCGAAGGGCAAGTGCTGAACCCATCGCGTGATAAAAACGAAGGCGCGCACCTTAGTTGGACACGGGGGGGGGGGGGGCGGTCCTATAAGGCTCCAAGTCTGAGTCGTGACGACCAAAGGAGGCACATTCAAAAGCGATGGAAAATATGGGTTTTAAAGTAGACATATACTACCTGGTACTGCTGTACTGTAAAGTAATATCAATGCATTTTGTGTGCATTTGTTGTATTTAATACCAGTTAATAAACAGTGACGGCTGCACCTGCAGCAACACTTTACGAGCGAGTTCGTAGGCTACGCACCTGCCCTGTGCCATGTTAGGTGCGTACCACACGGCATTTATGTCGTGTACCTGCTATTGTTGCATTCGTATTCTCGGAAGTAGTACCGGTATATATATGTTCGTCCAATTCGCTGGGCTGCCCGTTGCTGTTCGACTTTTTCCTAATCCTTCATTTTCGACGCGCATGAAAAGTGGAACGCATTCAGTAGTTTTGGGCTTATAGACGTTGACATCGATCTTCTGGCGAGGGCGTGTTGCCGTTGTTGCCGTTGTCGAGGTAGGATGGGCGTTACTTGCAGAAGGTATATCGCTTAATCTTGTTGTGACGAGAGAGGAATACGTTGTATCTGTTACTGGTGTCTGGTTTGGAGCTTCGATTGCGTTTTGATGGAAACCTACAGTACCAGGTACTCGTATCTATTTGTAGACTACGTGTCTTTCCGTAAAGTACGATCTATATAGATACTTCAAGTATATCTGAGTCTACAAGGGGGCAATATAGACAGTGCGTGAGGAGCATGCGGAGGTGTAGAGAGCGCCGGCCTTGCGCTTGGCACTTGTGGTAATCCTTTCGGTTGATCGACCCTGTTTCTGCAGGGCATAAAGAATGCCGCGAATTTGTCGGCCAGCAAAATACCTCCCGTACTCGACGTACCGGGCGTACTACAATACAGTAAGTCGAGTACCAGATACCATGTCCGACTTCGAAGACAGCATCTAACGATTTACCCGTACATACTAATAGCTCTACAGAAGCAGATATCTCATGCGTGATCCCGGCTCCCCAGCACTAGTGGTACCTATATACTGTAGATCTCAGCTGCTTGTTGTTGGCTGTTGCATAGTTGGCTGTGCTCTGTGCTGCGCGCAGTGCGCACTTGGTACTCGGTACTCGAGCCTCGACGAAATACGAAACAAACAACTCAAACGAAACGGTTTTGTGGCGGTTTCAATTTTCTTGAAAAAACAAAAACCAACAGTCCAGCGGCCAGGCCCTTCCTGATTGGCTGAGAAAACAATAATTCCAGAATGAAAAGCCAGAAAAAAAACAAAAAATAAATAAAACTCTTCATCTCGAACAATTTTACGTACATACGTACTCGGTGCTCGTCGTACGCTGCAGCTCGCAGCTCGTCTGCCGTACGTAGTCTCCGACAGGTACCAGCAGCCACTATGCTACTATTGACAGGGCGACTGACGGGGACACCGCGCATTGGCGAGGAGGGGAGCGGCACCTTCATGGCGCACGGTCGTCGCTGTACCGTGCAGGTGAAGTAAAGTTGAAGCTCCAAAAGTTCACGTACAAAACTTCTGAACTGAAACCTACACATATCAGGGTCCAGGGTACGTACAAAGCGTTTCTCTCTAGGTTCAAGTCAAGTACAAAAGTAAACTGTTCTCTGTAGCTTCAAGTCAAGTAATTTGCCTGCGAAAAATTCTGCGATGGTGGGTGATCATGTTTTTCTGCTGCAGAAAAAAGAAAAGTTGATCTCTCTGGTCATGATCAGAAGCAATTGCGTTTTTTTTTCGACCCTCCCACACCCCCGCCCGGGCTGCAGAACGCACACACGTGTCGGCCTGTAGCTTGCATCCAGTCGTGGTGAGAGGGCTAAGGAGAGTCGTTGTAAGTCCGTGCTTGAGGTCTGCTAGGCTGCTGCTTGTTGCATATCGGCGAGTCACACGAAGCCGCACGTGCACCACTTCTTCTATTGCCAAGCCTTCAGGTGCTGCTGCTTCTGCTGTGCGTTTGGAAAGTTGACGATATTTTCTCGTGGTGGTTCGAAGTAGTCGTCGAGTATATAAACGAGTACTCCATCGCGGAGTTTCCGACACAGAGGGCTCGTAGCGCGTATCATAGCCCTCTCTGTGAGGCGATACCACCGACACGACGACTAACTGCTGACGGCACGCCCGCATCCACTTCAGCCAGGAGGCAGCAAGGCTAACAAGGCGCACTACTTTTGCTGGCAGGACGCGATTTCTCAGAGCACTACTGCTACCGCTGCTGCTGCTGCTGCTGTGTCCTCGTACTCGTACGTCGTACTCGTACGTCGTACTCGTATACGTGGCGTTATTTTTTAGGTTATTTTTCCGCGAACCCGATCAAGTAGAGAGCACCGCGAGCGAGAGCAAGAGCATGCCGGTGAAGAGGGAGAGGTCACAGCGCACCATCAGCCGGGTGAAGGCGAGCAGGCTTCTCCTCAACACGGCACGGGCCATGTGCATCGGGGCCACGGAGATCGCGATGGGAATTTGGGACGGCGACGGCAACACCCCCAGCACCACCAGCGACGGCACCATCACCACGACCAGCACTACCGACGTCCACAGCAGAGAGGCCCAAGCAGATGAGGGCGCGCACAACATCGGAGCATCACCACCACCACCGCACCTGGCAAGGACGACGACGACGAGGAGCGCCAACCCCGACGACGCACGTGCCATCCACCGGGCCGTGCGTGGCGGCAGCACCGACGTCGTAGCCGACCTCCTGAGGCGGGGGGTCCCGGCCGACGCGAAGAACGATAACGGCGCAAGCCCCATCCACGTCGCCGTCAAGCTGGGCTACCACAAAATCGTGTCGCTGCTGTTGCAGAATGGGGCCGACAAGGACGGCCTGGACGGCAAGGGGCGGACCCCGCTCCACCTGGCGTCCATCTACGGCCAGCTCCGGCCCGCCGAGATCCTCCTCGCTGCAGGCGCCGACGTGAGCGTGGTGGTCGAAACGAACAGGTACGAGCACTGGGCGCTCGGGTTCGCCGCCCGCATGGGCCACATCTCCGTCTTGAAGCTGCTGGTCCAGCACGGGGCAGACGTCAACGCGGCCAGCTCCCGCGGCCTCACCGCGCTTCACTACGCCGCGGTCCGGAATCAGGCGGACGCCATCGTCGCCCTCGTGGAGGCGGGCGCCGATATCGAAGCCACTGTAGACGAAGACGGCGGGGGTGGCACCACCCTCCACGCCGCCTGCGTCATGCGCTGCTACGAGGCAGCCTTCGCGCTCCTAAAGCTCGGGGCGAACATGGAAGCCCGGAACGCATTCGGATACTCCCCCTTGCACGGGGCGGCTCGCCAGGGGGGCAAGAAGGGGGCGGTGGAGATCGTAGACCTGCTGTTGCGCTGGGGCGCCGATGAGACCCTGATGGACCGAGACGGGAACAGGGCCATGGACCTCGTGGGAAGTAGCCTGGCCGAGGACGACGAGAGCCGGCGCGAGGACGAGCTGGACCGCCTGCGGAAGCTGCTCGAGAACGCACCCGCGGACAGGGCCTGGCGCCGCCGAGGGGTGTTGGCCTTGTGCCGCGCTTTCCCGGACCGGGTGCGGTTGACCCAGGGCGCCGACGCCGTCGATGACGCAGGAGGAGCGGCGGCAGCAGCAGGAAGAGGAGGAGTAACAGCCGCGGCTTCGGGATCACCATCGACATTATTACTGACGTCGATGTCGGGTCGGGATGTATTGATCGGGTTGGATTGGATTGGGTTGGCAATTGGATTAAATTGGGTTGTATTGTGTTGTGTTGTGTTGTGTTGTGTTGTGTTGGGTCGGGTCGGGTCGGGTCGGGTCATGTCGGGTCGGGATGTATTGATCGGGTTGGATTGGATTGGGTTGGAATTGATAGGATTGGATTGGGTTGGATTGGAGTGGTTCTGTGATTTGTGTCCACAGTTGACCAGGAGGGGACGTCACGGGACGGGGGAGAGGGTAGAGGGAGGGAATTGAACAAAGCTGGGGGGCAATACGCGACCAACGAAAACGATGGCCGCAACGACAATCAGTTAAATCGGTTATCATAACAATTAACAATTGAAACAGGGCGCGAATGGGCGTCGTACAGGGGGCTGCTGTACCCCCTTCCCTCTCTTTCCTCCCTCCCTTCTTCCTTCTCCTGTCCTCTCGGTCCGCCCCCCCCTTCCTTCCCCCCACCCCCCGGTTGACTACAACAGCAGTGTGGCCGGCGGCACGCACCCGTGTGTTGTCCGTGTGAGGCACGATGTCCTGGATGGACATCACGACGTGCTCTCGGTTGTACTCCTCGTCTCCGATGAGTAGCACCTTGAACATGGGGGCGTCCTCCGTCTCCGTCGACCGCTTCGTCTTCGTCACCTTCTTCGTCTGCGTGCCCCCAAACCAGCAAAGCAACGATGCTCGATCGGTCAGCATCGCACAGCCCCACGGCCGTCGAATATTCGCGCTATTTTGTAATGTTGTTCCTTTCAATTTTTGTTTTATCCCGATATTGGTACTCTTTTTTTTTTTTCGATTTTCGATTTTCGTGATTGTTTAATTCCCCGCTGTCAGGGGATCAGTCGATATCATCTCTTTGATTTCCCTTTGCTTCAGTCGTGAATACATTCCGCAATGGTAGCGACGTCTCGATATCGACGCAGTTGCAGAGTAGCACCTGCCATATTGTTGGGACCGCTAAACTTTGTCCTCATCGCAGCAGGCAGCAGTGCTCCAGAGTGCACTGCCTGCGCTTTCAAGACAAAGCCCCTCCGCACCACCTACGGCAATACCATGCCCCCGGCCATGTTTCCACCCCGCGACTCTCACAACTCATCTATACTTTCGTGTAACATCCATAACAACAGCAGCAGCAACAACACCACCAGCAACAGCAGCAGCACCAACAACAACGCCACCAACACCAACACCAACACCACCAACACTTCCAACAACCACCAAAACAACAAACAACAAACCACCACCAAAAGCAATCACCAAAAATAATACGAACACAACCCGAAGTACCACAAAACGAACAAAGTTTTTTTTTAAACTGAACTCCCCCCCTCCCCCCTAAACCAAAACACCCTCTCCCTCCCGCACCTCCCTCTCGCTATCCCTCTATATGCTCTTCTCTCTCTCTCTCTCTCTCCCCCCCCCTTTGGTGCAAGCAATGTTTGCCTGGTCGGTCAAAACCCAACGTGCTCCTTCCCGGCATTGTAGGGATGCGAGGGTTTACGGTCATACGACTGCGACCATGCATGATATGAATACACCCCCCCCTCCGCACAAGCGCCCACTCACCTCTACCTCCTGCTTACTCTCCGGCTTCGGCGCGGCAATGGAGGTAACAGCTCGGTCCAGCGACACCTTCTGCCTCCCCACCTTCCCGCCAGGCGCGAGGCAAGTCCACGGAGTGCGGATAACGCCTCCACCACCACCGCTGCTAGGGGAGGCGGCGGCGTATAGCGGGGACGATGCGGATCGCGGCCCCGCGGCAGCGGCAAAGCCGCTTGACCCCACGCGCGGAGCGGTCAAGACGAACGCGGTATTGCCTGTTGGCGGAAGGAGAAGGGAGGGGAGGGGAGGTGCAAAGGGAGGAGCATAAATAGAGGCGGAGGAAGAGGGGGAGGGAAGAGAAAGACCAGGAGCAGGAGGAGAAGGGTGAGGAGGGGAGGAGAAAGAAGAGGAAGTGGATGTTGGTTTCCGCAGGCCATTGCAGCGAACGGTCTCTTACGGACAGCAGTGTCTGGCTCTGGGAATACTACAACACTCTTGTGTTCCGGCGCCACCTAACAGCTATAAACGGACAGCTTTACTGCTGTTGTTGCAGATGCCGTTGTAACTACAGGTATGGATGGAAAGTGGAGAAAAAAACGCCTGCCCACGGCTGGAAATTTCGAGATGGACAAAAAACAAGTTCAAACGGAGTACATTACGAGTTATGTACAGCGGTATCATGGCGTGGTAAAGTTCAAACTAAGTTTGTGTACCTAATCTATACGAGTATACCAAGTACTTCGTATCCTAGCACGAGGACAACAACACCCCGTAATCCACGTATATAGAGGTCTACTAATATACCGCTACCGCTACTCTCTATGATGGAGCTGCTCTGTACAGCTACGATGACACGAAAACTGCTGTAGTGCAGCGCCGGTGAATGGCGTTGACCTGCTTTCCCGAACTATTACTATTATTAATAATATTATATTTGCAATGTTGAATGGTGAACTATTAATAAAATAATACCAGGTAGCTACAGTACGCAACACTACAGCAGTACATGCTGTAGGTGGTCTGCAGTTACGAGTTCCTATTGGCGCTCGGCGGGTGTCTAGCGTTCTTCTCTATCTCGAACGCGCTCCCCATCCTCCCCACGCCAGAGCTGCATATAGGTTTTACTCTCATAGGATCTACACAGCGGTGGGCTCAATGTTTGAGCAGTTGATGGACTGGTCTGGACTGGGTACTGGGTGCTGGGGTTCTACGGCAGGCTACGTGGAGCCTGGAGGAAAGGGTAAGGGTTCAACATTGGCTACTACAGGCAGTATCACTCAAATGAGATCACGAGAGGACAATCGGGAAACCAGGACGTGACAGGGTAGCCATGAAGCAACGCGTACGCAGGCAGGCCTCTAGCAGCCGGGTCTACAAAAGCTACCGCTGAAGCATGGGTCGCCTACTGCGGTGCTAGCGGAGTACGTGTATGTGATGCATTCATCATATGATAAAACACATGTGTGTGAGAATTTCCCTCAGTTTCCTGCGGTTGGGAGCAGATTTGGGCTAGAAGAGACTGGCAATCGTTGGTCACCTGCGACTGACGCCGACAGCACCGCGAAGAATACTCGCCAAGAGCCCCCCATGACGAAAAAAGTGCTGATGCTGCTGTTGCCTGTGCGTGCTGGCTTCGCGCGTGCGGGACAGGCAGGATGGCACAGGTTGAGGTACGAGTTTGCAAGGTATTGTCCCAAGCAAAACACGCCTCTAAGTAGTCTGGAAATCCTTTATATCAAAACTCAACACATGATCGCACACGATCTCATGTAAGCAGACCTCCTGCAACAGCAACATGAAGGCTGCAATTCTGTCTTCGAGCTTCCTTCTAGTGTGTACCATCGGGAGCGTGTCATCGTTTGCACCAGGCGGAAGCGTGAGATTCGTGGGCAATGGGGGCCTATTAACGAGCTCGCAAGCATTTCAGGTAGCAGGAACCGATGCTCTCAGCAGGAAAACAGGGCTTGTCGAGGGACGCCAACAGCGACGAGATACCGTGAGGTGATGAGCGCAGCAAGAGAGTTGGAGTGCACATTGCTGCGGAGGCCATATAGATTTTGGGCAATCGCTAGACACACGGTTGCTGAGCACGGTTGCTGGGTGCGTCGGGAAATATGATACGTAGTACCAGCAGTATATACAAGGTCCCCCTGCGGACGTACGTGGGGTGACGCAAGGCTAAAGGTTGCACACGCCGGACAGATCGGCGTAGCTCGAGCTAGCTCTTTTCGAGGGTAGCTCACTGGTGAGCTACGTGAGCTACATGAGCTTGCACATGTTTTCCCGGCTTGAGTTATAAGAGGTAGCTCATCTGCACATGTTTAGAAAGCTTGAGCTATAGGCGGTAGCTCATCTGCACATGTTTTCAAAGCTTGAGCTTAGGCGGTATATTGCGCATCTGCACACGTTTTCGAAGCTTGAGCTGCGCTGTACATACTATCAATATTAATAGATGATACGAGCTCGTCTGCACACATCCCTATTATTAAATCCTGAAAACACGTCTGTCTGTCTGTCTGTCTGTCTGTCTGTCTGTCTGTGTGTCTGTCCAA